>CM075066.1:67305852-67510852 GCA_037428765.1 Rubia yunnanensis
TCATTGTGGTAGAAACCTCAGGAACCTTAGTCCCTTCACTGACTATAGTAGTGGCCACTTTTTGCTTTGGAACATATTTAAAACTCTTTGTAATCTTTGGACCTTGCTTATCAGCAATAGTTAGATCTGAACTCCCTGCCCCATTAGTTTCCAATTGTGCATTAACCATCTCCCCTCCGGATTTTAACCCAGCGCCTTTCTCTTTCACAAACTGATCCACTACAGGTTTTGATATCTTGTCAAATCTAAACGCTTTTGATCTCTTAACCTCAGGATGCAGGTGAATACATTGAGCATCTTCATGACCTATAGTCTTACAGTGATGGCAATAAGGCGGAATATCCTCAAATTCAAGAGGCAACTTAACTACATTGAACTCAATACCATCTTCTTCTATTCCCACCCTAATATATGCAGGGAGCTTACTTTTCAGATCAATCTCAACACACATTTTGACTACAGAAGGCCTAGTGAGAGCAGCAGTAGCTGCATCCATCTTAATAAAGCTGCCTATCTGATTACCAATTGATTGAAGCATTGCAATGTTATAGAAATAGATCGGAACTTGCGGAATGGAAACCCATACCGGAACTATAGAAGACTCAGCTTCCGGGGAGAAGTCTGTAGTCCATTTTAGCACTTTCATTGGGGGTTGATTGAGGATCCAATGCCCTTTAATCCATAATCTCTGATAGTCCTCCTTGTCCTGGCATCAGATGAGGACATGTCTGTAGTCGATTGAACCAATTTGAAAGTTGCCTTTGAAGCCCACTGATTTGAAAGCCTCGTTTAGGACCGACATTGGTGGCTTTCCCCTGGCAAACTTTCCCACTAGAGCATTCTAGTAATGCGAGGCCAACCGTTCCGCATCTTGTCTAGAGACTAAGCAGGCTATCTCTCCTTTGTACTGTGTCTTCGGGACGATTTCGGGATTGGAGGGGAGAGATGATTGCAGTGGAGCTTGACGAGTGCCTAGAGCTTGGAGGAAAGACTTGGCCGCGGCGTTTCCACCACGGCCAGGCGGAGGAGCCGCCATGATCAGAACCAGGCGGACTAAAACCGACCGTTATCAGTGAAAGAGAGAACAAAGAAAGAGGGGAAGGACGAAAACGACACAAGAAATTTCGTTTGAAAATAAAAGTAAATATCAAATGACCTTATTAGTCTCACTAATTATAAAATGTCCTCATTTAACAGTTAGTCGATCTAAAACAAGATTTTGTCATAAATAAATAAATAATATGTATACGTATTTCTATCAAAAGTAATCTATCAATGTGACAATGTATAAAAAAATTTGAACATTTTGTTATTTCAGATTATGTGTTTTTTTTGGATTTTCTTCAGTTATTTGATATATATATATATATATATTACAATGAGATGTTTATGGTTTTGATTATATTAAGAAGTTATATATTTTAACAAATTATGATTGATTATATGTAGTAAATAATTAAAATCAGTATCATATTATAATATTAGTGTGTTATTTTTTTTTTTTAATAAACCATCATAGATGGGGGAAATTATATTGGCCTTCCCGAGCCGTAATAAAACAAAAATAAAGAAGCCAAAGGCTAAGTTACTGTACAGACTGAGCGAATTGCTCTTGAAGCAACCATAAATTGCTTCCAAAAGAATGAACTAGAGTAATTAGGATGCTATAGGATGAACTCTCGAACTTCTTAGTGAATCGACATCGAGACACAGGTCAGTCAGAGAGAATAACCATGAGCATATCCGCTTAATTTTGCAAAACAAAAGGAACTAGCAGATTGTAAGGGAAAGAAGAAAACTGAGTTGAGCTTTCTTATTGCCCTACTCCAAAGTGGATGATCAGGAATGTCCATAACAAGCTCATCCAAAAGCTTGTTACTTGAGAATCTTGAAGGCCGTGTGTAGTGTGTTGAAGCGAATAGGAGGCAGTTATGCAGCATAGACTTCAAACCTGCATTCAAGAGTGAGAATGAGTAGCCTCTGAACTAAAGGATTCGTAGAGCAGGGATGCCAATTTGATCTAGTCTGATTAGCCCCCTTACCGTGTTCGGAAGTTCAGATAAATCAATAAAAGATGAATCACATTCTAATTGCAAACAAAGTTTAGCAAGTGTATGGGCCACCAGGTTAGCCTGCCTATATATATGTACCAGATTGATGTCATTAAGTGATTGATGGATCTCATCAGCTAGTGAAAAGCATTTCCAGTGACATCGGAGTGGTTCAGTAGAAAAGAGAACCGCAGAAAGACAATCAGATTCCATATGTAGGGGGCCAGTTAAATCATGTGAAATCTGGATGGCAAACTTAATAGCCTTCAATTCAGCTTCTAAAGGTGAAAAAGCTACAGTAAATAGAGTGTAAGCTCCCACGAAAGCCCCTGTAATGTCTCTAATGATCACTCCAATCCCACACTTCAAAGTATTGCATGACCAAGAGGCATCAACATTAATCTTAACACCTGATGTAGGCCTAGTCCAAGCAATTTTCCAGATTTTTGGCTTTGGTGAAAGTTTAAGAAGTGGTAGAAAGGAATGATCAGCAATACTCACATCTAGAGGAGATGATATGTGAACCGGATTTGCACTGAAGGAGAAAAAAATCTGATCTCTAATGTGCTGGATCACAAGGGTGGAGGAAGGCTTGGTAGATTCAAATAAGTATCTGTTTCTCATCTTCCAAATATTCCAAAAAGTGAAGATGGCAGCAGTACGGATCATTATAGCATGTAAGGAGGTTAGAGCTGGCAAAGTAAAGTAGTATGAAATTCTTTCCCAAACCGAAGGGAAGGCTCTATCTTGAATACCCATAAACTGATGAATGATTTTCCAAACAGATAGAGAGAAATAACATGAGTTGAAAAAATGCTCTAAAGAGTCCTCATGGTTGTTGCACATACAGCATTTAGAAGCCAGACTGAATCTAAGTTTCCTGATTATGTTATCAAAAGGCAGCGGAGAATTCACAACTTTCCACATGAAAACAGAGATTTTTTTCTCAAATCTGGGGTTCCAAAGAAGTTTAGCAGAGGAAATCAAACCTGAGTGGTTACTTAGCAACTTATATGTATCTTTGAAGGAGAAGTTTCCAGAGATACCTGGTTTCCAAATTAATCTATCAGCTCTGTGGGGGAAAAGTTTTGACTCCTGCAAAAGATTGATAATGTGAGATGGCAGAAATGGCTCAATTTTTGTAATAAGAAAAACTTTGTTAGATATGAATTCAGAGACTGAACATTCAACATCAATATCCACCCTATTGTGGTCACACACATCAATCAGTGCACCTACATCCAGCCAGTTTGAAGTCCAAAAATTACAATCACCTCTCCCTATGATGACTCTAGAATTAGCCTCTGCCCAATCATTAACTGAACAAATTCTCTTCCAGTTAGGAGAAGACCTATAGGATTGAGGGAGGGCAGCCATTAAGTGAGTCCAGAGGGCATCACCTATTTGATACTTCCACCACAATTTAACTGAGCATGTTTTAATTATTGTACTGATAGACCTGAAGCCTAGGCCATTCTGATAAGTTGGGAGACACAAATCAGACCACTTTTTCCATGATCTCTTAGTGTGTTATTTTTAGAGAACTTGAGTTTAGGTTAGTCAAAATGACTTAAATATCCCGTTGACAGCTATCCAAACAATTTCTATTAAATGGTGCTTGAGATTATGAACTTAAAAGGTAATTAACGTTCAAATAAAATAAAACATCACGGATATTCAAAGTAAACTCGATTATAAGAGGATATATCATATAAGCAATTAACTAGAACTAGAAAATAAACATATTCATACAAGTTACACAAGAGCATTACTCGTAATTGTAAATATTAATAAAGCCTGTAGTTAAATAATTTTAATTTTTGGGTGTACAATATATCATATAGAATTAACTCAGTTAAGTCATAAGTGTAAAGTGTATATAAAATATATAACTATTAATAAGTACTTATAGAACTCAAATATGTATGTTAATCAAATTAGTTACGGTGGAATATAACTAAGTAAAATAGTAAGACAAAATTTATAAAAAAAATGAGAATTAATATTTATTAAAAATCCACTTCGAGGGTTGATTATATAAGTCAGCATATGTATGAAAACAAATAACTAATTAGTATTAAGTCATGAGACTCATAATTTATAATTACTAAATATGGGATATTTAATTTCTATATAAAGTCGTTCAAGAGTCAAGACTTTTTATATAAAGTTAAATAGTTCTAAAGGGATTTATTGGTAATATACTAATATTTCACCTGATTAAGAAAAAATGAGCATGTCTTTCTATGAATTTTTTCTTATCTTAATTTAATATGCTATATTTTTAAAATGTATTGCAATCATGAATGTATATATATATATGAGGAAAGACGGTCTTTCCATAAGCTTATGGACAGTTCACAGTGATTTTTACTTTAAATGTTGTAAGTTTTTTAATAAAATTTAAATATTGTATGTTTAAAGTTAAAACAAGTAATAATATGTATTTGAATGTGAATGTATAATGTAAAAAATAAGTGGTATGTCCATAAACTTATTGACAGACCGCCTGTCAGGAGAACTACTATATATATATATTATAACTTGCAAGTTAGGAATTTTGTGAGTTATGAACCTATGACCGATAACATAAAATAGAAAAAAAATTAAATACAAACTATTCTATTTTGTTCTTACATACTAGTATAATCTTTATGCAGTAACGTATACAGATCAATGTTTGCATAAATGTCATGTTCTGTACAAGAGAAATAATTTTTCACTTCAAAAAATCGAAAGTATACATTAAAAAATGACTAATAGAATTATATATATATATATAATAGATTAGTTCGGCGAAAATATTTTTACAAAATTAATATATTAAAATTTTATGTTCATTATAATGACAATTTGCTATATTCTTTGAACAAGACCCGGATTGAATATATTGGAATCCAACCAAACCCGGCCCGAAAGAGAATGTACCCGAAAAGTACCAATACCAAACTGACTCAAACCAATCCCGATCCGAACCTGAATAAAAAAAATGTAAAACCGAATTGTAGCTGTACCCGAAACAACCTGAACCAAATTTGATCTGAACCCGACTCAAAAAATAACACCCGAATTGTATTGAAATTGAAACAACTAGAACCAAACCCGACCCATTCAGATATTTTTCAAAACTACCGAAAGACATCCGAACCTGAACACACCCAATCAAGATCCGATACCCGAAGACAAAACAATCTACCAAATTATACCCAAATCGATTGGGTCTCACCCATATCCGACCAAAGAGACCCGTTTGCCAGGTCTAAGGATTACATCTACTGTTTCAAGTTTACTTTATATAGACAAATTTTGAATGGTTTAGATTAAATCAATACATAGAAATCAAGGGTTCAGATTAAACATAAATGGGCTCTTTATTAATTACTGTGACCGGTGTTCTTTAGTCCCTAAATCGATGCTAACTTTTGGTTAAACCAGTTGCTTGATAATGACCAAAATAACGAGAAAATAGCTATGTGGAGCTGCTTAATCCCGATGTGCTGTAGAATCCCGACACTAGTTCTGGATACCGGTGCTTACGTAATAGACGAGCCAATGCTGAAAATTAAAATATGGAATTTTAAATTTCCCGCACATGTATTGACCAATTTTTTGTCTGGTAGATCCAAAAATCTTAGAACCGGTTAATATGTGGTAAAGCGCTACCATCCAAAAATATTAGCACCGGTTAATATGTGGTAAAGCACTACCAACGCAACACCAATTGTTTTGTCTGGTAAAGCGCTAGTATATGTGCTGGAGTACCTAACTCTATATGACTTAGAAGTTAGGAAGTCCAAACGGAAAGTTTCCTTTGTCAGTTCTTTCCACCAAATATGAAACATTTTTGTAATTCGTTCTTGGAATTTAATTTTGGGTCCCACAATGTAGAATTGCAACCGAGCGGAATTGAATTTGGAGGGTCGAGTGAAGTTTTTTCCTTTTGCACTTAGCTCCCTCCAAGAATCTTGGAATTTTCTAAACACGAAATTGGTAATTCAATAGTGCAATTGAGTATTGTATGATCATAACTACGCAATTACGACTTGATTGGGTAATGGAACATCCTCAAAACTGATCATAGAAAACAAGTGCTACATTTTCAGACTTTGCAGTGTTGTCCAAAACTAAGTTTCATCTTAAGCATTGATTTGAAACACTTGATTCTTGTTTTTATATCCTAAATAAATTAATTCTAAATAATGGAATTTTTTATTGTATAAATTTCAAAGCAGTAGTACATGTTCTAGACTAATTTGTGAAAAAAGTTCTAGAAATATAAATGGAATATCATATTTCTTTAATACCAAAAATTTAATGTAAAAGCATGATAATCCTTGAAATAGTGGATAAAAACTATATTTTGTATGCAAAATAACATAGAATTGTTTCAAGCCATGTTCCAAAACACAATCACTACAAAAACCATAGTATTATAAGGACAATGAGGATCAAAATTTATGAATAATATCTAGCAAACGACTCTTCATCCAATATCTGTTCATCTTCTGAGCTGGTCCCAACGTTGCTCTGCCCAACGCCCGGGCCTGGATATGTAGGGAAATGTCCAACTACTTTCATGGCGTCGGGAAACTGGTATTGAAAAACTTTTCCCATGTGATCGCACTAGGACCTTTGATTTTGTGATTCCGACAGCAGACTTTGTATACCCACCTCCCACGCCATGACTCTAGATTCCAAATTAGGGCCCACATTTTCTTGAGGAAATTTGAAGAAAGAGTCTGTTGTAATATTACCCATTGGATGCCCATATTTGTCGTGTGAATAGTGGGGGACACCTATTTTTGTGCACATTTCGGAGATTAGGCTGCAAAAGCCGTAACAACCTGTTCTCTCTGTACCATGTCTCAACTCATTCACTATTTCTGTACCCACATTCTATCTGAGTTTTTTTAATGGCATACATATATCTCAGCCTCATACTGTGAACATCAGTGTTCATTGTGACAGGGTCAATTTTGGATGCTACGAAGTGGTATCATCCATTCATATTGGGAGTGAGTAGTTTCATTGACATTTTTTTCCAACATGGTTTCACAATATACTCGATATCAGTCCCCTCTCTAGTTACCGTTGTCACAATCTCCCGTCATATAGGATCGTCAAAATCTCAACCCTCATCGGTAAATAGTTGACTGCAAGAAATTCATCCTCCTCGGGGGGGGGGGGGGAATTTATCGACTCGTACAACTCATTTATGTATTCTTCAGTTAATTTCACCATTTTCTCACGACAGAACTCCTCAGTCCACCTTCCACTACACCAAAATTTAGCATAGAACTCACTCACTATGCTAAGGTTGAACATTTGAGGTGTGTCACGCAATTTCTCCCACCTAAGTGCTCGGATAGTTTCTTCAAAGGGGGGAGCATTTTCGATTCTTCTCTCCGGAAAATGTCGCCTTGTTCTGTAATTTTGTGCAATTATCTTTGCCTGTTCTGAAATGAACCTCTTCTCCCATTGTTTAATATTGGATTGCACCTTCAGAAAGGAAAGGGATGCATTGTGTATCCTCTTGTAGGGAATTTTTGGTGCCATATCCTACAATGTCAAATGAGGAATTTCAATAAACACCTACAAAGCAACAAAAAAAACCTATAGAGTACTTGCTTTCATGAGCATCAACAAACCCTCAATGTGATTCAATAAAATCCAATGTATACATATATGTAGTTATTACACATTAACGCTATGTACATGATTATAACATCGAACAAAGTTGAAGAGCAAATTGAATCAGCAGTGAAAAAAGTTGTTATTTTTACAAAACCTTTGGGTTCATGATTAATAATCTAGTAGAATATAAGAGCAATGTTTGAAAGAGAACTCATCTCAATCCGTTAGAGAGCTTGGGATTCTAAACGATGCGGAAGATGGGTTAGATTTTCTCTCCAAAATTTAGAAAATGAAGAACAGCTTACCGTTGATCTGTTTAGATTTAGAACTTAAGTTTATTAGCACTGGTATGAAGCATATAAACCAGTGCTAAAAAATAGTAAAAGCAGCTGCTTCAGGCTACGTTGAATTAATTTTTCTGACTTTAGTCCCAACCCGAGAACAAACTTGTGAAATAAATTCTAAGGGGCTTGCACTGTTAATGAAACCGGTGCTGATATGCATCAAAATTGGTGCCACCAACAAAAAAAAGCAGCTGCTTATAGCTGTCTAGATTGATTTCTTAAAATCCTTTTCCCAACCAGAGAGCAAATCCTAGAACTTTTGTCAAAGTACACAGCACCGGTCTTAAAACTGGTGCTGATGATACCTAAATTGGTGCCTTAAATGCAACATAGCATGTACTCTATTTTTCAACCATCTAAAGTACCCGCAAACACTAAAATTATGAGTACCAGTTTGTTGTTATAGATAAACTGCTATTGAAATCTTATCAAAACCGGTGCTATTAGTTTCGTTCCTTTTATTTTTGGCACCAAATAAACTATTTATTAGTTTTTACCCAGTCCAAGTACTAGTCAACTGTACACCTATATATGATACATGTGCTATTTATTATGTATGGCCCTGGTTTAGGGCACCAGTTTCAAAAAAT
Organism: Rubia yunnanensis; assembly: GCA_037428765.1. Lineage (NCBI taxonomy): Eukaryota > Viridiplantae > Streptophyta > Magnoliopsida > Gentianales > Rubiaceae > Rubia > Rubia yunnanensis. Next base: position 67,314,472 of record CM075066.1, read on the forward strand.
ATGTGTTGGAAATAAATTTCAGCACCAGTTTTGTTGAAATACCAGTGCCATTTATGAAGTCAGCACAGGTTTGGGGGTTCTCTAGGGCACACACTGGGGCCTAAATACCTGTTTTCCAGTAGTGATGTTGTGATATTATTTTTGTTGAGCATGTTTCTTCTAATTTGAATGAGAATATTTTCCTTAGAATTTTATGACTGACATGTAGCGGGGGAAGAAGCGGGCTAAGGAATTAAAAAGTCCTAAGCCCCTTCTAACCCCTAAACTCAATAGGAATATATCCACAAGTGAGAATGATAGGTTGGGTTGGTTCGTCGCTAAAAGGGTAAAAGGTAAACCAAGAATGATGTGGAGACCCATCTATCAAGATGTGGTTACTGGTGGTGTCAAGGATGGTGATTCCAACGACCCACCAATCACTCTTTTTAGTTTCAAAAAATTGAGGGGAAAATAAGTCTTGAGGATGACAATAAAGAAACAGTGTTCTATTTCAAGTAGGTGTCTTATCAAAATATTCAATGAATTTTTGGTGATGTGTTTGATTTTTGGTGGTGTTCTTAGGAAATTTTAGTCATCAATTTTGTTTAGAACAATACTACTTTTGGTTTTTAGTGCTTTTGGCTGCAGGTGCGGAGAGAAAAATTTTTGGAACGAGGGAAGGCCGAAGGCCAGAGATCAGCATGAGCCGTGCCACGAGGAACAGGCCGTGTTAAGGCCCATCAGCACAAGGCTGATTGGCTGACACGAGGGCACCAAGAATGTGACAAAACGAGCCTTGTCGTTGCCAGCACGAGCCTGCACAATCTGATGTGAGGTCATCTGATTTGGCACTGAGGACACATGTTAGCATGGATCCCACTTATGGATCTCTGATGCCTACTACTATAGCCCAAATAAAACCAATCCTAGACCGTATATAACCCCCCTTCATTCCAGCATCCTCACTCAACACCATCTCCTTTCCCTCTCTCTCAAATTATCCTATACTCTCCCTCACACTCTTTTAGCCATAACTTCCCCAATTTTCATCTGATCCACCCCCACTTTATATCAAAATCTTCATATTTATGAGCTCTATCCAACAAACCAAAATATAACCTCAGAAAAATCATGGTTTTGCAAAAAATATTTGAAGAGCAGTTCGGCCTCAAATTGAGTTTTCTCCCAAAAACTCAACTTTTGATCCGTTCCAGGTGTTGGAGTTGCTTTGATTCGATATAAGAGGGGTGTTGAAGATTCCTTGAGCGAAGATTTCACCACATTTGACATTTGAGGTTCTTGACCAAACTATCTTGATTATTTGGAGGAGTTGGAGTTGTGATTTTTTTGTGGATTGGTTATTTTCATGCTTGAAGTTTTGGGTGATTAGTGTTATTGATAGAATTAATTTGAGGGGTGTTTGGTGAAAGTTTTTGATATTTTTTCTTTTGTTATTTGCTATACTCCTTGTATCCATCATGTCTCATAGACAGAGAGGGGAACCTAGTGTACCCTTTATGGGGCTGACTTCCCTCACTGAGGAGCATAGGACAAGATGGGTCTACCTAGTAGGACGCCCTAATCTGGAGACAAAGTTTGTGGATGAAGAGACCCTTAAGGATCTTAAACTCTACAAACATGTATAGATCCTACTAGGAAGGATTGGTATGAAGAAGTTCAATACTGTCTCAGCCCCACATACACTAACTGTACCATAGAGTTTCTATCGACTGTCACGAAGTTGAACAACATAATCATGTGGCGTTCTGTGAGATTCCATTTAGGAGATGTACCCCACGCCCTGACTTATGCTCGGTTAGCGGACATCTTCAAATGAAAGTTACAGATAGATGTGCCAGGGTACAATGAGCCAGATACATTTGAGCCATATGCATTATTGGCTACCATCATCCGATAGCTGGGAGGGAAGGAAAGCAAGAACATAGACATACTACACCCGATACTAAGGTATATAGCCAGGCCATTGAGTGTGGTAGTCATTTGTCACAGGGAGGCCACCACTGCCCTAAGAAGGATTGTAGGTGGCTTTGGTCGATTTGCACGGCGAGGGAGGCAACCATTGTCACTCAGTGTATCGATCTTTCCTTAGCACCATCCCACGCTGGGAAGATATTGATTGGAGGTATGATCTTACTTTTGGTGTGTCACATCAAGCTTTCGGTGAGTGAGGAAATGAGGGCAAACCCAAATTTATCATTTAAACTCACTTTACCGGTCATAGATAAGGCGAAGTTTATACTGTAGGAGCATGGTACTCTCTACTGAATGTACAAGGGCAAGAAATTCATGAGATTTCCCCAACGTTCGATGACCTCTTTGAGGAATACATTCAAGATACAACATCTCATCATCGAGTGATACGCAGGTTAAGAGGTGGCTTTAGGAGAGCACTACCCGGGGGACGACTACGAGGGGGAGTATGGCAATTAGGAGCAGGTCCCGGTGCAGCCCGCACATCATTTTTCCATCCAGCAGCTATCACCACTACCTCAAGTTGTGTGACCACCTTTCGAGAAACACTTATTACCACCACCACCTTTCTAGCAGATACTTGGAGGACCACCCCCTTTTAGGGGCCGCTTATCATTCATGAGGAGCTGTATCACTCTACAGGTCATGGCACTAGTATCCCATAGGCATAATATCTCCTCTCATTACCAAGATTTTGCAGAGTCTAATAGGCATGGAATTCATGGTCCTCCATCTAGCCTGAGCCCTAAGCCACACATCCACAGTGTTTCAAGCTATTCTCAGCAACAGGTCCACCCTTGACAGCACTCTCAGTACAACCCTTTCAGAAATCATGGGTCACCGGGTTTCAAATCTGCTTCTTCAAAGCCCATGTGGAACCATCTATCGTAGTATAAGCTGGAATGTGCACAGTCTTTGGGGGACTCTACTTTTGGGGTTAGGCGGGATGGGCACATGCTTGGCGCTCAGCTGGACGAGTATGAGTGAGATACTGCAGTGAGGTTTGACAAAGTTAACAGAAAGCTTCACTACCTTAGAGAGGATGTGGGAGTAGAGCATGAGGGCATCAGGGATATCAAGGATAGGTTGAGGACATCCGGTATTGGAGACGGCTATCAGGATCTGCACGGGTAGGGGCAAGAAGTCAGACATCACAGAAGGCACTGATTTTTTTCTGGTGATATCAATCTCTCTTTTACCTTGGTCACATGAATTAGGGACAATGTATGTACTAAGTGTGGGGGGGGGGGGTTGGAACACCTTTACGGTGGCATATCCTTTACTAGTATTGTCCTCAACATATGTTCTTTATGTTTGGGTATTTTGATGACTATCTTTTCCATGTTGTTGTTTCTTTGCCTCATTTAGATCTTTAAACTTTTGGTTGTTTTAGGTTTAAGGACACCTTTTTGTAGTTTGTTTTTGGGAATATTTTGGGAAATCTTTGGTGGTGTAACTTTTTTGTTTTTCTTATCTCCATGTAGTATGAAGCCCAACTTTAGGGCATTTGGTGCTACACCAATTTTTTTGAAAAAAAAAAAATATATATATATATATATATATATATATATATACATATATATATATATACACACCTAGCTAAGTTGGAAACCCAAAAGGGCAACTTAGGCTACAATGGGAAAAGCACGGATAGGTCGAAAGGCCTAGGTAAAAATGAGAGGTTAGGCCCGGCTAGGTCTATGAACCTAGGCAAAAATGGGAGGCCATGTGGAAAAATATGAGAATAAGAGCTCAACATGTGTGAAAGTTAGGATGAAAACCCGGAAGGGCTCCTAGGAAAAATGAGAGAAATTGAGAGAAAATGGAAACTAAGTTAACGATACTTTGGAATTTTCCTAGGTTGTAGTTAAGTTGAGAATATAGAGTTATCCTTGGTTACAATCGAGTTGAGGATATTTAGGATTTCCTTGGTGGTTTTTTTAACAACGACTCTTTGACTGCTTTGGGGAACTATTTGTGAGAGTAAGCTAGCTTAGCAGTTACTATTCTTGCTTACCTTTTTCTTCACTATATTTTGCATGATTAGGTTACCTTAGGATCTTCAGGGAGTGAGAGAGTTGTGAGATTCTTACTTCTTTGGGGGAACTAGGGTATCTTGGGAATACGTTGAATGCATTGGCTAACTTATATTTCCATGCTACACTTTTCTTAGACATTTTCTTGTTTTTATATACTCGAGGACTAGTAAAGGTTTAAGTGTGTGAGAATTGATGTGCACCGTATTGCATGCGTTAACCAATGCATTGAGCATAATAATTGGCATGTTTTACTTTTTGGATTGATAGTGTTAGTTAGATTTGCATGACAAAGGGTTTAGATGGACATGTTTAGTTTTCTTGTTTAAATCTCAAGTTTTGTAGAATTAATTAATACTAATGGACACCTTGTATCCATGGGCACTTAGATCTTCTTTTGTGATCTCATAAGTAGGTTGCTCGTGGGTACTTTTCATCATCTTTGTATAGAAGGTTGTTCGCAAGGATGCTAAAATATATCGAAGTCCATTCATAAGAATGGTAGTAGATGAAGGCCACGGACTCTAAAGCGTGGTAGTAGAAGGATTAAGCAAAAGAAAGGTGGATTTTAAGTTCAAAGAGGCCAAGGAAGAAACATAGGAGTTGTTGTCCAAGAGTTGCACAGGTTCTAGAATAATCCAAGAAGAATTAGACCTTAAGGGTGAAACCATTGGATATTTCTTCCCGAGTGCTATGATATTGAATACAAGAACTCTCAAATCGGACCAACGGTTTATTTATAGCAGAGCAAACAAGTCAGCCGGCCAAAATAGCCACGGGCAGCACGGAAACACCAACATGAGGCTCAACCGCGCACCACCCAAACTATGCCACATGGTTAATGTCAGGGGACCTTTGTCACAAGCCATGCCAACCAACACGGGCCTTACCAAGCCCCAGCATGTACCATGCCATTCCTTGTTGCCCATGTCCACAAGCCTCATTTTGACTCCAAATTTGGCTAAGTATGGGCACAGACCGTTCCGTTTCTCAAGGTCCACAATGTTCCAAGTCACAAATGTCAAGACCAGCCCACAGACTATGAATAATGAAGTGGCCATTTCCAAGATACTAAGAAAAATGAAAATCCAGTTGACTTCATGCACCAAGACACGGGGTACGGATCAGAAGGTTAAACATGAAGCTCCGGACTACGGCCCATGGTGTTTGACACAGACCATGATAGCACGGCTGTGCCAAGACTGACGATTCATGCTAGCATGAGTGACATGACCCATTTCAGGATCAATGGGCCACACCAGCACGAGGCCACATCGTCCAGCACGGGTTGTGCCAAATGCCACCCCTTGAGCCAATTGCGACTGCTAGGGTTTTTGTCCTTCCAATCCCCTACTACTATATATATGACCTTTTTCAACTAGGGTTTGGATATCAGATCAGATTTATGATTTCAAGAGTAGCTTAGAGAGAGAAAAACACTCTCCCTTCTCTCCAGGTTCTTTTTCTTTCTTCTCTTTATTTTGCTTTGGCCCAAAAATGTGGATACCAATGCAATAATTGGATTCCATATTTAGGGAGTAGATTAATAGCTTAGGGCTAATATTTGTATTCATGTTATGACTTATGTTTTGTGAGATTTCTTAGATCTACCTATTTGTATGTGTTTGGGATATTATGTTGGATTGTTCTTGAATTGTTATAAATTGCATGAATGATACACTCTAATAGCACACAATCTAATCTACATTCATGTTAGTGCACATATTGATACCCTCGGGGGAAGAGAAACCTAGATGTGATATGGGTAGCGGGGTCCGGGTCCACATGGGCGTTTGCACATAGCTCTTTTCTGAGTTTTACCACTACGATAACATCACACCAGTCTTAGAATGGGTAGAAATAGCATTTAGTAGCATAACTAGGGTTTAACGACCCTAGTTCCATTGATAATGGGCCTAATCCCATTTTCCTCTTTAGGCCTAGGGATAGAGCATATGTTGTGTAGTGTCCGGGACGTAATCGTACGTTGGAGAAATAGATATGTGCAATGGCAAAGCTGTTGTTGCACTACCTTAATTATGTAGGCGGTGATGATGGAAGATTGTAAGAGCACCCTATGTGATAGGTATGGGGAACTGCTGACCATCAACCACACCACGTGTTATGAACACTAGAATAGGCTTTGACATCTTGTATGTGATGGAATCGAGGATTGAAATATCTAGTCAATTATGGTACGCAAACAATCCCCAAGTGCTTGCATATATAATTTTCCCTTGGGTTATCTTCTATGTTTGTAGTTGTTAATTCGAAACTCAAAAACCCCCCATTTTACAATATTAGCTATTCCTAGCACATAGACAGATTGTCGACTTGTATGTGGTTGTGTTTAGTTGGCTATCAGACCCTAGCATCTCTATGGACCAGCCCGGACTTGCCACTAACTACCCTATAGGTAGCTTAGTAATGAGTTTGGGTTGAACGCCTTTTTTTGGGTTAATTTAGCTACAACTTAACTACCCCAAGTGGAGGTGGGTCACTGTGTATATGACGTTTTTAGAAATAATAAAATTAGGACGTTAAATTAATTGAAAAAGGAAAAAACATGGTACTCAAAACATACTTTGTCGATTTCAAGGTAATCCACCTGTATTTGTTGACATGGTACTAAACAAATGGTACCCAACTTTTATCTTTTTGACTCACTAAGTAATACGTGTACCTTCAAAGCGAAAGTGAGAACATTAATCTTATACAAGAGTTATATGTAGTAACTTTAAATTTTAGATGGTTAAAATATATATTCACAGTAGGTAGAGGGACATTAGTTTTTGGTTTACTTGCTCACACCTCCAAAGGTCTTCAAAGTCTATCCATGGCGCATTGATTTCCCTCTTTTCACAAAAAATACACTCATTTCCCATAAATAAGTATGTTTCATTTCTAGGGTGGCCGGCAACAAAATCGTACAAGACTCTAACAAATTGAGGTGCTTAGTTAATTACTTAGGCCCTAGTGATGGGAGGTCTAATATTCTTCGGTGTTTGGACAACCGATTTAGGTGTTGGTATAGGTGTGTCCTTCAAATGATGATCCGTTAGAGGGATGACATAAGTTAGGCAACGTGGCCATAGGAGAAACATCCATTAGGCAGGTCCCACTTTCTTGCATTGGCAATTTGAAATCAGTGACGAGGCTTTGTGCACCATGTGCTTCTCCAACGATACCCAATCAAGACCTTCCGCAATCGGTACCAAGTGATGGTGTCGCATCGCATGCAAAATTTCATCGTCTACGTGGAGTGGCTTATCTTGGATGCATTGATCAACATATAGTTTGCAAAAATTTGATGTCTAAATGGTATTAAAAATCAATTGTTAATTAAATGTGAATATAATTTCTAATGATCGAATAAATGTAAAATATGCAGCCTTTTGGGTGTTGACCTGATTGCTTTGTCGAGGTTATTGTCTTCATCTTTTGTAGTGAGAAGTTTGGCTCGTAGTTAAACTTAACTTCCCCTAATGAGTGGCATGAACCTCTAGATGGTGGAGTCCAATTTGGCGTCAAATCATCCAAATTCTCTGGGATAGGAAGCCTGGTGTGTTGGAATTAACTTCCATATCAAAATATCTTGCTGCTCTATGCGCTTATCTCTAATAAGAGCCTCATTTTTAAGATATAAACCCTCGTCAGTTTTTCCTTATGATAAGACCTAACAGTCCCAAATGCATAAAAAGGTACCTACCCCTCTGCTCACCCTGGGTGATCAAATTTACCTGTCTCTTCGGTAAGGATGTCATTTTTACTCATCAGAATTAACTATCCTTCCAATTGATCTTTGTTTCAACTTTTCCTACAATCATGTGCTTATTTTAAAAAAATCAATATCAAAATTTAAAGCATGGAAAATGATATAATAAAGTGGGCCTTACCACTCTTTCCGCAAGTTCTTTATCCGAAGGTTTATCGAATCTACCATCATTTTTTGTCGCCTCTTTAAGAATAGATAACATCTCTCAATATCCTCCACATCCATTCACTTGACTGGTGACCTTCCTTCATCCTCGGTCTTTTCCCCCTTCAATTACAAGTTGAACATACTTCTCCAAATGTTCATTTACTAATTGTAGGGCTGCCAAACCATAACCCCCACGACTCTTTCAATGTAGATATTCATTTGGCTTAGCAACACGCCTTTTTTCATCCCTCATCCCCTGCATTAGAATGTTTTAGGGAAGTTACCAGTATAGAAAAATTGTAATCTAAACCCGCATAAACATTTAGGAATCTAAGAATAATGCTTTGTTCATTCTCCAAGGCCCTTCTCTTGTGGATCTCCCAACTTTCTAGTTGAATGTGTGTATAAATTAACAATGGATGTTCTCCTTTCCTATTAGGGAAAATGAAATCCCTAGATAAGGTGTACTTGTGGTCTCTCCAACTCTTTGACAACATTCTCATTGCCATCTTCTTCAAATCCTCCATCTCAGGAGCCTCTATCTTAAAGGGCATGTACTAGTAATTCAATGGGCCACATTGTCAATACTTTATACATATTATTATGATACAAGAAAGGGGAGTTTGTGTTCATTACATAAAATTCACAATTGGTACCTTACACTCAATCCATATGATATCTTTATACTCTTTTGGTACCTTGTGCCAATTATCTTACTTTATGCCTACCCTCGTTCGACCATCCTTCCCAATCCAACATGACCATTTGGCGTTCCCCTGACAAACATTTGCCAAATTTGTTAAAATCTAACAAAGTCATCTCTTTCCTAGTGATTCTCCATTCTAACGTCCTATAATGAGCTTTTGCTATTGCTACATCTTCCGACCACTCATCGTCATCATCCTCATTTGCAACCGGCTTAGCATGTACATTGTTTTGCGATTGTGGAACTTCTTCACGATTCCTTTTGCGAGAAATTGTACAACCTAAAAAAGTGTATATTGATCATTTAGGAATGCAATAGAAATTTTTTGAACTCATACAACTAAACATTAGTTTATTTAAAACCCTAAAACAATATAATTTCACCATTTTCTATTGCCAAAAACAAGAGGAAAATCAAATATACCACAAGAGAGGCTAGAATAATAGATATTAAATTTCCACAATGAACATTTGATACATAAACCAAATTAGTCATGAGATGAAATTGATTTTGCCTTCATAATGATGTCCTCCCAAACACACACTAAAAATACTAACTCTAACCCCAAGTCCCCCTACTTGTTAGATTATTTGCAGAAATTAGGATTATAGAGTGTAGGAACTAGGGTTTGGAACTATTTGTATTACCCTTTTCCAAAATTTGGGGTTGATTGATGAGGAATGGATGGAATGAGGTGAAGGAAAGATTTTGCAGAGAAAAAAAAGGGAACTCGCACCTAAATAATGACATTAAAGTGTGTTTAAGTTTTTTCATTGGTCCATCATTTCAGTTTCGAGTTCGGAACTAGGCCGGGAGAAGCTTACGAGATCAGAAGTATGTCCTGGCCTTTATGGAATTGATGTTTAATATATATATATATATATAAATGGGCTTCAGATTTTCAAAAGCCCCTATTTCACCAAAACCTTGAAATCAAAACTAAAAAAATCCCCAAATCCGTAGAGAATTTATTCAATTTATTTACAATGGCAAGGAGCCGTGGTTCTAGTGTTAGGGAAGCTGCATCTACTAGGAGTCATGAACCGTACGTTGAGCAGGGTTCTAGTAAGCGGTTGTTCAATGGATATGCTGAACAAAGGTATGTTGACCTCCATCGTCGCAAATGCACTAATCCGAAAGTCATTTTTAGTGCCAATATAGGGCCTATGAGATTGGGCTATCTGCTTGAATACTTTAAAAATTCACAATTTGATAAATTGTTGAAATTAGTCGAGCCCACACATTAGATGAAGTCTTGCAATTTTATGCGAACTTAGAAAAGAGTAAAAATAATCATGATCTCACTAAGGTTAACGGTGTTTTGATACCCATTACAAAATTCACAATTATCGAGGTTTTAGGATGTGAATATACCAACCCCACATCTTGCTTGCCTGAAGAGTTCCACGGATCTCAAGAAATTTTTTATCAACAAAATTTGCCTGCTATTACTGAGTATAACCCCCTCTACCCTGTAGCCATGGCTAGGAAACATTTTCATAGGGAGGGTGCAACCCCGGGCCAGACTGCGAAATACGATGTGGGGGTTCTAACTATAGAACATAGGTTGGTTTATGAGTGGATATGCCAAAATATGTTACCATCGGGTCGGGGTGGTGTGCATACTTGTGAGCCTACCACAGGGAATTTGATGATATTCTATTTTGTGATGGAGGGAATTAAGATTAACCTAGGGTACACAATATTCAATTATATGCTTAAGGCGGCCCCGGGTAAAAAGAAAGATCTCTCCTAAAAAGGCTTTGATCACAACTATAATAAAGAAATTGGGAGTTACGCCCGTGGACAGACCCTTGCGCCTAGAGTACTATGATGCCGGTTGGTTGAGCACAAACAATTGTTATTGTGTTCCAATAGCAAGTATGAGTACCATGATGTCCCAAGGGCTGCCAGAAAGGTTGCAAAGAGAGGAAGGGAATCATCTACGCAAAGTGGAGAGGCATCCTCATCCCTTAAGTTTAGCCAAAACTTTCCCTATTTTTTATTTTACACAATTAGTAATTCATAGTTACTATTTTAACACTTATATTCGACGTTTTCATGTTAATATGTTAGGTGATGGAAGTTCTTTGAAGAAGGAAATTTGTAGGTACTTGGCGGGCTTACGAGTGGATATTAGTGTCGCTAACCCAGAGGTTGCAGCTGCGGAAGCTAGCCACGCCAATTTTGTTGCATCTTCAGGCCTACACATTGACCTTGGATAGGAGGCAAACATGTCTAACTTTAAGCCCATGTACTCAGATGACGATGAATACAATGAAGATAAAGATGATGATGATGGTGAGGATGGGGGTGGAAACATTAATGATGAGATCGACCCCGACATTGAAGAACGGATGCTGGAGATAATAACTAATTTATGAATTTGTGATAGATTAGTTAGGAAACAATGAATTGTGTTGTTTGGATTCGAAGTTATTGTTCAGAAATGTTTGGATTTGTTGTTTTGGATTGTGTTGTTTGGATTAGGGTTGATTTCTGAACATTGGCATGATTTTCGTTTATGCTGATGTCATTTATAAATGAAAGGTTTTGCTAGGTTGTAGGCTATATTGAAATCCCTTTGATGAGATCAAGTTATAGATAATGGACATGTTGAATTTCAGATTTCTACCATAATTCCAGAATATGTTCAAAGTCCGAAACTCTCTTGCCTATACAAAATTTGCTAGAAAACGTTTCTCAGTCCGAACTGTGTCAGACACTATTTTAGAAAAGCCGAGAACATAGAGTTCCGAGCTCTGGTGCACTTTCCGTTATGTTTCAGGACAAAAATGCGTCCCTTAATTTTCATATGAAAAAATAGTTCCAAGTTCTAAACATTAAATTTGGACATTTGCAATTGCGGATGCAACGCTCTTCTGGACTCGAAATTATAAATCAATTTTTCAAATAAAAGAGCGGATGTTCTTACAAACTCGGACCTCAATTTACTATATAAAAAAAGGGAATCTATGATGAAAATTCCCAAATTGAAAACCCTAGGTCGTTCTCCTGGAGGTGGAACTACAAAAAATTACTTGATCTTCTCACATTTGTCTTCAGCCACCAGATCCAACAAATGGTGTCGTCAAAAAGAGGAGGTACGGGTAGGAGTTACAGCTCAAAATCTTCTAGGAGCTCTCACAATCCATGGTTTGAATCAGTGAGGTTCGTATCACTTCTTGCTGAAAATAGATACAATGCTTTAAGATCGGGTTCTAAGATGCTAGATTGTTATATTTTAGACTAGAATATGTACCACAGTATAGGTTTAGCAGATCCCGTACCAAAATTTAATGGACAACATGTTCTACATCTATTGACTTTGAATGAATAGTCATACTTTGACGAGGTCTGTCAATTTTATTCTAATTTGTGTGAGATTGAAGATGGATGTTTTAGTACTAGGGTTAACGATTTCGATGTAGACTTAAGCCCATGGATATTAATGGTTTTCTAGAGTTCCCTTACAAGGGTTCGGAGGATGTTTATCCATATGACATAGAAGTCCATTTATATAATGTCTACCATAGAGAGACATGGCCTCTAGATACCGATCCCCCTAATGTTGACCTATTTGAGTGTAGTGTGAGGTATTTTCAAAGGAATGCCCATGGTCTTAGAAGGCATGAGTCCTTTACTCTTAGTCACCTCTGAATAGATCGAAGGATTGTATATGAGATAATACCTAGATGTATTGTCCTGACACCCGGCCATATCATTGAACCCACATATACTACTCTTATGATGTTTTACTATATCATTGAGGGTAAGATAATCAATCAGGGATGGAAATATTCAAACTGATGATATGGGTTGCCTCTTCAAATAAGGTGATTAAGAGTATCCCCTAAGGGAACTTAATTACATTAATTTTGAGGAGCATGCAAGGGATGTAATTCCAAAGGGGAGAGAAGCGGATTGAATGTTTTGACAAGAAAAATTTTCGCAAAGAAGAAGTGGGTGTTCTTTGAGCACCAATAGTGCCACAAGAGTCGCGATGCAACAGAGCATAGCAAGAGGCCTAGAATAGAAGAAGGTATATATTTTGTTTTCTCAAATATTTCATTATAGTTGTACATTATAATTGATGGTATTTCTGTTGTGCAGAGGAATTAGACCCAATATTCATTAGAGGCTTCAAAACTTGCTATAAATGGATGTATAGTGAAATTTGCCAACTGAGGAAGCGCGTGTGGAAGTTGGAGAGTCGACATGCATGCGTTCGAGTGTCAATTTGCATCTTCATCGAGATCCCACTCTTCAAGAGCCTCCTCGGTTTGGTAGTGATAATGTCATATGGTCTTAGGTGTCATTAGGATGTTTGGTGCTATGTTTTTGGATTAATTTGTAGGATGATTAAGATGTTTATCTTTGATGCAAATTACATTTTGTGTTCTCGGACGTCTAACTTCATATTTATGAAATTTTTTCCTCATATTTAATTATGTTGTTTATTTTCAAACAAATTTAAATCCACTATGGTTGTGAATATGTAATTACCTTGTGAAACCAACTAAAGAAAACACAATAACCATTAGATCCGAGAGTGTTATGAACCCGTATCCCCCCCCCCCAAAGTCAATGCTAACAAGAGAATGAACCTTCAAAATATACCTATGTCAACTTCCTTTTCTTCCTTGTTTGCTTCTTTTGCTTCTTGATCTTCCCTCGTCCATCTACCCAGATACCTCCCTCATGATCCATGCGACCTAAAAAGTAGACAAGGTTGAGTCATCCATCCTTCGAGCACAATGTCATCATCGGAACTCGCCATCACACCATTTAGACCAAAACCAACCAAATCTTCAAGTTCAAATTCCTCAAGGAATGCTTGTTTACCTTCAACAAAAATCTCCCATCTAGGGTCAACGGGATCTTTAACATAAAAAACTTGATAACCTTGTGCGACCAATATGAAATGATCACCTCTCCAACCGACTGACCTCGATCTACGAGTGTGAATCTCACTGGCTTGTTCATTGTCCGCCATTTACATCAAACCATTGACACTTAAATACGGCCACTTGTAGAGTCACGTAAACATTTTCTAATATTTTCCCAAAGTAGCAAGTGTTACCATACATGGGACAACTGTGACTTGCATTACCAACATGTAATGCCTCCGACAGGAGGGTAACGCCGTTGTCCATTACATACCCTTATCATCCATTGATTTAGGGGAGAAAGTGAAGTCATTGATGCCATACCCACCATATGAAAGCACTATACCAAGGGGTCTATGGGATAACCACTTAACTATTTCAGGATGACTACCCACCTCTAAGTGACTTCTTAGCCAAGATGCAAACTTTAAAGTGTGTCGTTGTAGAATTTGTGTTTCATTGAACATCGGACTCGCTATTCTTATTCCATCCATGTGGATCTCAAAATATGGGACAACATCATCATGGTTCTACAAAATATAAAGATGAACAACATTTAAACCTTCCACAATGGGGCTAAGTAGCTTACCTTGTCTTACCCCTTGACCCTCTTGCCTCCCCTCATGAGTAGATCTCGGAACACCCACTTAATCTACCTCCTTCAAATAATAAGTGAAAAAACTTGAATACCTCATCTTCCACGTAATGTTGCACAATACTTGCATCAGGTATGCACTAGTTCTTCAAAAAACTACTTAAAGATTTTCATATACTGCTCAAATGAGTACATCTATCTCACGAATACATGACCGCATAGCTTGATCTCCCAGACCAATTGAATGATCAACTGAACCATTATGTCAAATAATGATGAATGAAATGCATCTCAATATGACACAAAACATTCACAATCACCGCTTGTAAATGGTCCAGTTTACCAACACCACTGTTTTTTTTGCACAAATACTCTTGTAAAACAAACAAAGCTTTGTAATTGATAATCTTGCATAGGGTTGTGAAATTCATGGGATTTCATTCCAACCAGCTTTAACTCATTAAGAAACAAATAAGAACTAATGTTGAAAGAATAAGCTCCAAGCACCCTGACACTACTCAGGGTCTCATAGTATGTTTTTTTTCTCTGATTGACTCATGGAATAACATTTCACCATTTATCATAGGACCCAAAATCTTCTTAATACCCATTTAAACCAAATTAAGTCAAGCCTTCAAACCATCCTTGGTCTTACTGGGGGTATTTGAAAGTGCCCCAACTAAAGAATTGCACAGATTCTTCTCAATATGCATCACATCAAGACAATGTCTAACCTCTAATTCTTTCCAATAACGAAGTAAGAAAACATAGATCATTTCTTCCAAATTCCTTCACATTCCAATTTCTGTTTCCCCTTCCTAAACTCACTGCCCAAATATATAACCCTTTCAAGAACCTCATCACCAGATAATGGAATCCGTGGTCCTTTATCCTTAAATTCTTCGTTGAACCATTTCTTCGCGGATTGCCATGGGTGGCCCCGGGGGAGAAACCACCTATGCCATTGATAGACAGTTTTACATATATGCTTCAATTGAGAAAAACAAGTACTTTCTCACACATAGGACATGCATAGTGCCCTTTGACTGAGTACCCACCATATTCTCGTATACGGGGAAATCATTTATTGTACAAACAATAGGGCGTTTAGAGTAAATACATACTCCGCATCACCATTGTATATGCAGACACTATATTTTAACAAAGTAAATAAATTATCAACAAGATATGCAAGGTAAACATCTATGTCATTACCTAGTTTTTTTGGCCCTGAAATCATCAATGATGACAACACATACTTTCGTTTCATTATCAACCACGAAGGTGGATTGTAGATCACTAACATAATGGGCCAAGAAATATGTGTGTTGCTCATATTACCAAAAGGATTCATTGCATCTATTCATAAACCTAACCTCAAATGGCAGGGTTGGCACCAAACTCAGGGTAATTGGTATCAAGCTTCTTCCATTGAACACCATCTAATGTATGCCTAATCATATTATCTTCCACTCTAACTCTTTTTGAATGCCAACGCAAAAAATGGCATCCTCATTGCACGTGAATAACCTCTTCAGCCATGGTACGATAGGGAGATACCACAAAAAAAATCAGTGTCTTTTCCTTCGAACTAAATCCCACTTCTACACCAATGACAATCTCACCCCTTTTCATCTTGTAATGAGACTCACCACAAATCCAACATCTTTCTCTTAAATAATCCTCCTTCCTCATGTACAACATGCAATCATTCGAGCATGCTTGAATATCTTCCAATTCCAATCCCATTGGACAAAGAATTTGTTTAGCTGCACATGATCAATAAGGCATAAGATTAACTTCAGGAAGCAGTTCCTTAATTAATTCAAGAATCTCTATCATTCTTTATCTGTCCACCCAAATTTGGCCGTCAAATTCATCATTCTCAAAGTCGTACTCAAAATCGAATGTTTAGAGCCCTCATACAATGTTGTCCCTTTGTAATTATGCAAGGCTTCTAGAACCTCGGGTTTCCCATAAATTATCTTGCAAAATTCTCTACCATCTAATCAAACACATCATGACCATCTAAATTAACAGTTTCCTTTCTTTTATGACCTTTAATGGTCTCAACCTCCCCGTGTTGCACCCGATTAGTGTAGGAAGTATCAAATCCACACGTGATAAGATATTCACGTGATTTGTTTCTCCCTAAAAAATATCATTCTTACAAACCCTACATGGATATTGTGAATACACCATGCCATTCTTTGATACATGTTTGAATGCCAACACAATAAATGATTCAATCAAAGGAATGTAATCGATCGATTTCCTAAGACCTTTACTAATGAGTTCAATACGATCCATTACCGCCCAGCTAAATTCATATGTCATATATTAGTAAAATTCAACAAATTGAGCAAAAAACAACCTAAACCCTAAATCCATCATAAATTGAACCCAATTCAACTATAACTAATATGCCCAATCAAGTAACGAATGAGCAAACAAACCTTCCTCATTCGTACAACACATTATCCTAAATACAACCTAAACCCTAGCTAATAAATTCATCCCAAATTAACTATATATTAGTATAATCCAATCAAGTGGTGAATGTGGCATATACGTTCCTCAATTAGTGCCTCATTAAGCCCTAAAATTTGGTTCATTTACATGTCCTTGAATTTTCTAAGTGAAAAACCGATTGCAACTGACTATAAAATGTCCATTGTTTTAAGTTTTGAGTTCTGAACTTCATTTTTTTAGTGACCTCATTCCACGAGATAGTTCCAAAATTGAAATAGGGTATCAAGGTTCTTCAAACTTCAGAACTAGTTCTACGCCTTCAACAGCGTGCAACCGACCTTTTCTGAACTCGGGACATGGTCGAACCTCCAGTTCTGAGCTCGAAACCCAGGTGATCAAAGTCACCCACATATAATGCTTTTAAAGTATTTAATCAAAAGTGGTTCTTGTATGAATTGCCTTTATTTTGGTCCAATTGAAGGCGGTTAAAAAACTGCCTTCCAACGGTTTAGAATCACCTTTGGAAACATAGGAGTTCGAAGAACCCCAGTTTCGATCTCGAAATAGTCTCGCCATGGTGGTTTTACAAATAATAGACGAGATCGCCTTTAATTCGGTGCTTTTAATTGGCCCTTCTCCACTAGTGTCACCAAATGGATTCATTCGGTTAGTGGATAGGCTTAACCTTAAATATCAGGGTCTGAGCCAAACTTTGGGTAAAGGGCCTCTATTTTCTTCCATTGCTCCCCATCTTATGTATGTCTTATCATATCATCTTAATGTCTAGTTCTTTCTTCTTACCAACGTAACAACTTTGCATCTTTTTGGCACGCAAACAACTTCTTCAACTAGGGAAAGGTAGGGAGATACCACAAAACTTTATCTGGTGTCTTTTTCTTTTAATTCAACACAACTTCCACACCAACCGTGATATGCACCTGGAAGCATGTGTTAACCAATGCATTTAGCACACATATTTGTATCTTTTGTATGGTTGATTTCTAGGTTTAGTTGGGTTTACATCACAAGGGGTTTAGATAGTCAGTGTTGGTTTTCTTGTCTAAATCCTTCGTTTTGTAGATTTATTTAAACCTAATGGATGTTATGTCATTACGAGCATCTAGATCCTATTTTGTGAGCTTCATTGTAGATCGCTCGTAAGCAATTTGGAGTAGAAAGCCATTCGCAAGAATAGTAGTAGATATTTGAAGTCCATTCATAAGGATAATAGTAGACCGAAGGCCAAGCACTTAATCGTGGTAGTAGATGGAAATTTGCCAAAGAGAAAGGAGTTGAAGCTTGGACAACATTGAAGACTGGCACGATCGTGTCCTTCTGCAGAGCCCATGCCAGCCAATATGGTGGTGTGCCTAAGTAAGGGCATGAGCCATGTGCTTTTACATGGCCTGTGTCATTTATCTAGCTCATTCGGCTAAGTATTAGCATGAATTGTGTCCTTTTGCACGACCCGTGCACCTTGAAGATCAGAAATCCAAAGACCAACCCATGGCCCACAAAGTTTTGTACGACCGCACCATTAGAATGAGGAAAGTCCAGGTCCAGCTCGCAAGGATTTACACGGGCTGAGCCATTCAAAAAGTTAGAACAACCTTCCAAATGGTGGCCCACATGGATTTGCACTACCACGCCGCTCAGAAGGCTAGAAAACCCCTTCTAGTCAGTGGTCCTGTGCTATTGCACGGCCCGTGCCGCCATTCCAGCTAGGGTTTCACTAGTTTTTGGGCATCTTTAAGGCACATATCCAACCTACTATGTGAAAATGTCTTTGTCTACTAGGGTTAAAAAGAGTTAAGCATTTAGAAGAGAAACAATTCATATTCTTCTAGTTTTCTAGGAGTAGGTGTAGAGAGAAAGGGAATTACCCTTCTCACTTCTTTTTAATCTTCCTAGTTTTTCCCAAGGGCAGTGAATCCAATGAAAATAGTAGGTTCAATGCTTAGGGAGTAGTTTATTTTCTTGGGGATCTAAATTTGTATTCATGACTTGGTAGATATTTTGTGATATTCGATGTCCCATTATCCTTTTATGTTTATGAATATCATGATTGATTTAATATTTACATTTTGGTGAAATGCATGTTAGATATGCTATGATACAAAATAGTTATATGTTTCATGTATGGTTTCAGGATTATTTCCCTTGGGAGTGTTCGGTTAGGATATGAAGGATCGTGAGTCCCGGCTATGTGAGTGTATTCAAATAGGCTGTGAGCACTGAATCCACTTGTATGTATGCCTAATTTTAACTAGGTCAAGAACCTTGATAGATAATGCATGATAGTTTGTAGAAAATAGGGTTGTAGGGTAGTGAACATCGTCGATTCAACTCTAGAGTCATTATGAGATGCTGATTCTTTTTCCTCCATAGGCCTAGGAAGGGCGTTCATAGTGAAGGCTCGGAATGTAACCCTTTACAGGGAAAGAGAAGCTTAGATCAATTGGACCGCACGATGCACTTTCTCTAATTACGGATGTGGTGTTTGTAGAATAGACGTGAGCACCTTTGTGTGACAAACATTGGGAAGTGTTGGCTATCAATCCCACTATGTGACACAGACATAGGGATAAGTTTATACATCTTGCCCTTGATAGAATGTAGGATAAAAGTCTTCTACTGGTCATGTTATGCAAATGTCCCCCAAGTGTTAGCTTAATATAGTCTATTCTTTTTCTCTTGCATGTTTAGTAGTTCATAGATAACCCCCCCCCCCAACCACGTTTTCTACACTAGCTATTCCTGACACACAATCGGAGTGACGGCCAAATTGCAATTCTTTCTTAGTTAGCTTTTGAATCCTAGTATCTCTTTGGACAATTGCGTACTTGCCACTAGCTACCCTTTGGTAGTTTCTAGTGAGTATGAGATTAACAATATAAATTTATTGTATTTGATCTCCAAGCACTTCGCATGTTAGTAGATTCTCCCAGCAAAAGGTCGATTTATTAGCGATCCTGCAGAGTGAGGATCAAATTTTGGCGCCGTTGTCGGGGATGCTAGTTTAAAGATTTGATTTTTAACTTGCATTACTAGTTGGTATAGTAGTTTGTGTTGTTTTTATTTATTAGCTTTTATTGGTTATTGTGTTGAGGTTTTTCAATAGGTATTCCGGTTACTTCTAATCTGCTTGCTAATATTTTCTCTGAGACTGGAATTCTCTAGTTTCTTGTTTATGGTACATACCCATACCATGAACTTAGGAACTCTACACTACCTACCGGAAAATGTTGGTGGTCAGAGAAGAAGAAGGAGAAGGACTAGAGGAGAGATTCCACAAGGACTGGTTTTTTTTTTCTTGAAAAGGGAGTTGAGATAGCGAAAGACATTCAGACACTTAGGGAGTTAATGGCTTTGAATTTGGAGATTCAACCCCTTTGCATAGTCTTCCCGCCTTTGCCACCTAATGTAACTTGTGAGCTGATGAGTGATATGATCCAATGCTTGCCAATTTTCCACGGGATGGCCGGAGAGGGCCCGGACAAGAACCTATCAAAGTTTTACTTGTTTCGCACCAACATGAAGCCATCGGGAGTGTTAGAGAAGGAATACAACCTGAGATCATTTCCTTTCTTACTGCAGGAAACAACCAAGGATTGGCTCTATTACCTCCCACCAGGCTACATCACTTCCTTGATAGACATGAAGCGGAGAATTCTCAAGAAATACTACTCGGATTCAATGTCTGCAGGTTTGAAGAAGTAACTTTCCAATATTTTGCAATAGGAAAACTGGGAGTCCATCTCCGTGCCTCTCAAAGATAGTATTTATATGCCCAAATTATGATTAACTACTAAATAGTAGCTAGTGGTCAGACGGGGTCATCCACGAGGACAAGGGGGTTTGATCGAGTGTTAAATGTTTTTGAAAAGCACACAAAGATTTCACTCTAACTGTGTGATAACAAAGTGGGGGGTTTTTGGTTTTGAAAAATACTATGAATACTTTAAACTACTAAATTAACAACCAAGTAGAAAGAGCGGTGTAAATACGATAAAATTAGCATGAATGGTGTAACTAAGATTATAACGAGTCTTGGGCGCAATGGGTTTACATTTCAAGTCATCCTTTGATCATCGATTAATTATCATATTTTTATGCATTAACCACATATTGTAGAGAACTTATCAACACTTTTCGAGTCTTTTCTCGGTTATAGTAAGAGTGAGCGATCAACGCTACACAATAACCCTTACCCTTAGGTCACTCTAGACAATCGGCATCATAGACTTCCCCGAGAGTAGAAATACACATAGAGACCCAATACAACTACCACAATGTCCTACAAGTGAGAAACACATAGATAGCATAAGTATATCTACTAATAACGACTACGAGGATCGACCTTCATGCTAATCATTATTAGTGAGCCACATTGATAATTAGTCAAACCCATTCAAATTCATCCCAAGCCTAAGCAATTTCATCAGTCAACAATCATAATTAGTTGTCACTTCTAATCATAACCTAGCATTGACCAACAATAATCACATTGAGAAAAAGCCAAAGTCTTCCGGGTTTGACCAAAAACCTAGAACATAATCAACCCACAATAATCAACTCGTTGATTACCCTAGTATAAATCATGCATTAATCACACAAGAAAGCATAAAACATACTTGACAATCAAAGCACAAAATAGAATAAATCAAATCTCACAAATTCATACTAGAAATGCTTACCAATTACTCCCAAGAGTATATTTAGCCTAGATTATGAGAACCCATAACAAAATAGCAAGAATCCATGGTAAACATAGAGTTAACGATGAAAAATAAATACAAACTAGGGTTTTGGAAGAGTATTTTCATATGGAGTATATGAAGAGAGAGTGAAAAGCTAAAGGAAAATGAATGAGATAAGCTGGTCAACTCGACCGGCACAGGCCACACTATATTGTACGGGCTATACCAGGTCTTCTACCGGTCTTCATTTTGGGCCATTACTACTGGTGCGGGCCGCACTATATGGTGCATCATGCACAGGGTCTTCTACCGGTATTCATTTTAGCCGCTACAGGTGAACCGCTAATCCGATTTGGGAGTTCTTGTAGTTGATTTTATAGTTCTCTAGAAGAAAAATCCAATGGTACCACCTATAGAGGCTGGTTCTTCTTGGATCATTATAATAACTTGGTCCAAACATCAGGGTCACAATTCATCAACTTCTTTGTCTTCCTTCTTCGATCCCTCTATCTTCTACCACATTTTTACTCATGGCCTTCAATCATCTACCATCCTTACAAATGGTCTTCACTAAACCAATATGAAGTGCTTACGATCAATCTACAAACTAAGCTTACAAAAAGGAATCTGGACGCTCGTAAGGACCAAAAATCGATTAGACTATAAATAGGTTACAAAATGAAGGATTTAGATATGAAAACCAAAAAAGTTCATTTAAACCCCTTATAATGTAAACCTACCTAAATCTAGCAATCTTCTAACAAAAAGATAACAAAAGAGATGTTAAATGCTTTGAAAAATCCATGCATTTGACGTCTTATCATGAACGAGTCCTTGTATGAGTACTGAGAGAGGTTTAAGGAATTTGATTTGGTGTATTACTTTCTTTGAAGGGTTTTGCAATAAAAACATGTGTATGGTGAATGCGTCATGTAATGGTTCTATATCAAACAAAATCCCCAAGGATGAAATTGTACTATTCAAGGAGATGGCCAATGGTACAAGGCAATTTGGTACCCAATCCCATGTGAAGACCTTAGAGGAGCTCACTCATTCTCCCAAGATTGAGGAACAATTCCAAGAACTTGCTTCCATAATGAAAGAGTTCATGAAAGGGAGAACGCAACAAGAGAAGGTGTGTGTCATTTGTAATTTTGATCACCCAATTGATACATGTCCACAAGTGGTTGACAACTTCGAGGAGATGAAGGCCTTAGACTTCAGTAGTGGGAATTGGCAGTTTGCTAGGGGCAACAATAAGAGTTCCTAGGGAACCAAGGTGGATAAACAAGACCCCTAAGAAAACTTCTTCAATCTCCGATATCGCCATCACCCGAACTTCTGGTGGCATGAGGACAACCAAGGGTACAATCAAGGTGCACCACCTCAACCCTCCCTGAGGGGAGAAGATCCTTCCAACACAATTGCTCCATTGTACAAGTCATACCAGGAGGAGATTCTTGATGAAATTGCACAATTGGAGAAGAAGAGTGATGTGTTCATGGAGCAAACAAGAAGAGAGATTGAGGAACTCAGCTCAAGAGCCTTTTCAAGTATAAAGAACCTTGAAGTGCAAGTTGACAAACTTGCATGTTGGTGAGCCAGCTTGAGGCTAGAGAATTCAGAAATCTACCTTTCTAACCCAAGGTTAATCCCCACAATATGAGTTCCTTGAAATTGAGAAGAGGGAAAGCGGTACGCGAGGCCGAGAAGGAGGTAGTGCAAGAGGACGCAAATTTTGGAAAACAACAAAGCCAATCACAAAGAAGAAGAGATAGTAGTTGGGGAGGAACCCTAAAAGGAGCTCCCCGCCAGCGAGGCAAGGGTGAAACCTACACCACAGTATCTTATTGCTCTACGGGAAAGGACAAAGGTGGCAACAACCGAAGCTCAAATTCACCAAGTCTTTGAAAAGGTTGAGGTTAGCATTCCAATTCTTGATGTCATTAAACAAGTTCCCTCATATGCTAAATTCTTGAAAAATGCTTACACTAAAACAAGGAACAAACCTACAGGGAAAGTAGGTCAACTTAAAATAGGGGGAATAGCCACTTTAGCTCATAAGAACATAACTAAAAAGTGTCATGACCCCGGAATGTTTTCAATCCCTATTTCTCTAGGTGGTAAATTTGTGAATAATTGTATGATTGACTTAGGTGCCTCTATCAATGTTATTTTGTTTAGCTTATATGAGAATCATGACATAGATAAGCTTAAAGACACTAGGGTTATTGTCCAACTAGCCGATCACTCTCAAGCTAGCCTTAGGGTTATAGTTAAGGATGTTATGGTTAGGGTAGGAAATCTAGTGTTCCCAACAGACTTCTATGTCCTTGATGTAGTGCACAATTGAGGTGCACCCAAAATTTTATCGGGGAGACCGTTCTTGGTGTATACCTAGCCCATGAATTAGGTTGGCCTTTAAGCCCAGCTGAAGGTTCAAGCACAAACCAAAAAAGAAAGAATCATGTTAGCCACAAACCAAGAAAGGCGGAACTATGTCCAAGAGGACTTAGCCACGAACCGAGAAAGGTGGAACCATGACCAAGACTCAGCCACGTACCAAGTTTATAGCGACCACGATGCAACAATGATGTAACCCATGATCTGAAACCCTACTAATGCAGAGCCATGAATACAATCTACTATAAATACAAGGAGGGAAACACTATGATGTGCTTCATTTTGTGTGCCTTAACCATTGCATCCAAAATAGTTTTTATCATGTTTTGTTTGGAAAATTACTAGTAATAGTTGAGTTTACGTAGCAAGGGATTTACACATGTTTGGTTTTCTTGTCTGAACCCTGCATTTTATAGACTTAATTAGTACTAATGGACATCTTGTATCCACGGGCTCCTATATCTTCCATTTCATCATCTTAAGTAGGTCGCATGTGGGTACCTTTTGGTTACATTCTATGTGAAGGCCGTTCGTAAGGGCGGTAGAAGATATTGAAGGCTGTTCGCAAGAATGGTAAAAGAGATCAAAAGTTATTCACTTCTATAATGGTAAAAGAAAAAGGCCACGAATATCAATGTGTGGTAGAAGGAGATTGGAGTCAAAGATAGGCGGCAATGAAGATCAAAGCGACCAATGAAGAAACGGTGAATCGTGGTGCGATGAGTTGTGCCAAATTCTGATACTGATTTAAAAAGAATTATCCTTCAAGACTTATTCCATTGGATTTTTCTTCTCGAGCACTACAAAATAGACTACTAGAAATCTAAAGTCGGACTAACGGTTCACCCGTAGCGAAGGAAACAAGTTCAACCAACCAAGGTACCACGGGCTGTTCATGGTTAGACACTAATGGCCCGTGCCAGAGGAGACGTCCCACGCCAACAGTTCCAACATGAGGCAGTGGTGCGACCCGGGCCAAATCGCACGGCCTACGTAGCATAAGTTTAAGACCTCACTCAAAATTGGCTAAGTATAGGCGCGGATCATCCTATTCACAACGGCTCATGCCATTCTAAGTTCTAGATGCCAAGACCTACCTATGGCCCACGCCAAACTTCTGAGTAGAATGTGCCTCCAGGTGACGGCCCACGCTAGGACCCACGTCCCATGGTTCAAAAGCTCTAAATCTAGCCTTCAGATGGCAACCCACGTCAACCGTCACGGTCCACACCAGAGCCCCGTGCAATGGCCTGCATCAAATCCAGCACCCCACGCCAAATATGCAACGTGGCCTGCACCATATCCAGCACCCTTTGCTATATGAAGGAGCACGGCTCACATACAATCGTGCAGCCCACGACAAGTACATGGTGTGGACCGCGCCATCCGCGACGGCCCACACCAAGATGCTGCAAAACTAGGGTTTAAGAACTTTTGGAATAGGTCCAATCTCCTTTTCCTATATATATGACCTTATTCTACTAGGTTAAACAAGTAATAAGTAGATTAGCTCAATAGGAGAGCATTTTTAGAGAGAAAAATACTCTCTCTCCTTTTCTTTTCCTTTCTTTTCTTTTTGTGTTCATCCTAAATGTGAAATTAAAATCCATATTTGAATTCCATGTCTATGGAGTAGTTTCCATAGATTGGGATAATTGTAGCGCATGAATTAACTTATGTTTTGTGAGGTTAATTAGATTCATCCTAGTATATGTGTTAATGATATTATTATTATTGTTTTTGAATGTTTGAATTGTATGAATAGTACACCACATTAGCACACACTTTGGGCTATATTCATGTATGGTGCAAATATTGATGCCCCCTTCGGAAGAGAAAGTTGAATGTTAGAATGGTTAAGGGAGTACGTTGCGTCTGTGTGGGTGTGTGCAGGGAGATCCGAGTATTGCTTTAACTTACTTTCCATCGCACCAGTTTCAACTTATTACGTAAAATTTTCTGATAGGTCACAGGTAGAGATAGTGAAAAAGTGGCAATCTAGGGTTGCAATAGGCCCTAGTATCAGTATCATAGATAAGGTGCCAACGACCCTTAGGCCTAGTTGATAGGACCCGGGGGGAATAGTGCATTTGTGCTGAAAGCCCAGGACGTAATCGCACGGGGGAGAAAGATACCTACAACAATGGTTGGACCTTTATGTACTCCCCTAGTTATAATGGCAGCTTCGATAGAAGGTTGCGAGCACACCCAACGTGACAGTTACGGGGAAGTGTATGTCATCGGCAACACTACGTGTTATGAACACTTTATTAGGTTTTTTAGTAAATCTTAAATGTGAATCATGAATTGAGGATCGAAATATTAGATTAATCATGTTGCATAATTACTCCCAAAGTTCTTAGCCTAATTAGTTACTTGTTGTTTTACTTTATGTTTTGTAGTTAATAACCTGAAAATCCAACCCTTTCCCCATTATGTTTTCATTCACTAGCTATTCCTTTCACTTGTACGGATGGATGACTCATACAAGGTTGTGTTTTTAATTGATAATTGATCCCTAGCATCTTTGAGGACAAATCTAGGGCTTTCTGCTAACTACCCTTTGTGTAGCATAGCAAGAGAACGGGTGCAGAATTATAAATTTTATCTTTGACATTCTCAGCCTCTGCTTGGGTCAATTAGCTACTATTAACGACCCTGGGTGGAGGTGGGTCAAATTTTATCGCCACTTCGGGGATGCTATCCACCTTTAGTATCAATTAACATAACTTGTTAGTAGAGTAGTTAGTAATTACTTTTATTTATGTTTTGTGTTGTTAATTTAGTTGCTGAGCTGTTGTGATAGTTGCTTTGTTACCTTTGATCTATTTTCTTGTGATATATTCAGAAGGGTATTGCTAGCCCTAGTTTATGGTACACACTCGTACCACTAATCTAGGCATCTTACACTACCCGACTGAGAACAGAGGTGTTCAAAGGCAAAGGGGATAGAGAACTAGGGCAGAAGTTCAACATAGGCAAGTAGTGTTAGTTGAAGAACCGCTAGCAATGGCACAGACAATCGTACCATACGGGAGCTCATGGCCCTAACCTGGAGAATCAGCCATCATGCATTACCTTCCCACCATTACCCGCCAATGTTAGTTATGAGCTGAAAAGTGGCATGATCCATTGCCTACCTACATTCCACAGATTGGCGGGAAAGGGCTGAACAAGCATCTATTAGAGTTTCACTTGGTGTGTATGAACATGAAGCCACCGGGAGTTTCTGATGATTATTACAACTTGAGAGCCTTCCCAGTTTCCCTTCAAGAAGGAGGTAAAGACTGGCTATACTACTTGCCACCGGGATGCATTGGTTCTTAGATGGACATGAAGTAGATGTTCTTAGAGAAGTATTTTTATAGCGTCCAAGTCGGCAGGGCTAAAGAAATAACTGTCAAACATCACCCAAGGGGCTACCAAAAACTTGTATGATTATTTGGAATGCTTCAAGAGACTTTTGGTGAGTTTTCCCTATCATCCCTTCAAGGAAGTGGATTTAGTATATTATTTCTTCAAGGGGTTATACGATGAAGATATAGGAAAGGTGAAAGTCACTTGGAATGGTTCGATATTGAACAAGAGTCTTAAAGATGCCTTCGAATAAATGGCTAATGGTATGCATCAATTTGGCACCGGGTCAAGAAAAATTGTTTTGGATGAACCCACACAATCACCTAAGTTGGAGGAGTAATTCCAAGCTCTTGCTTCTATGATGAAGGATCTTTTGCGAGGAAAAGAACATCAAGTCAAAGTGTGCAGAGTTTGCAACCTTTACCACAACTCCGAAGAATGTCTCGAGGTTATAGATGATTTTCAAGAAGTGAAGATCGTTAAGTACCACAATCTGGAGAGGCCACGGTTTTCTAGAGGTCAACCAGAAGGGTTCCGGGGGAGGCAAGGAGATACAAGGCTGGATCCCTATGCAAACTCTTTCAACCCAAGGTATCGAGATCATCCAAATTTCCAATGGAGGAAAGATAACCAACCTCAAGGATACCGAGGTGGAAAAGCCCCCTCCTCAACAATACCCTCAAGGTGAATGTCCTTCCAACAACCATGCATCGATCTACAAGTCAGATTGAGAAAAGATATAAGGAGCCATCGGACAATTGAGCAAGAAAACTGAAGTCTTTGTGCAGAGGATAAGGCGTGAGATTGAAGACCTTGGTAATAGAGCCTTCTCGAGTATCATAAACCTTGATGTTCAAGTCGGGTAACTTGCCACTTTGGTGAGCCGACTTGAAGCCAAAGAGTCCGGAAAAATCCCTTCCCAACCAAAGATCAATCCAAGGAATGTGAGTGCACTCAAGTTGATAAGTGAGAAGGAAGTTTGTGAGTCCGAGAAGAGGGTTACATAAGAGGATGATAGGGTATTGGAGGCTACCAAGGCACACTTTGAAGAAGAGGAGATTGTGGTCAAGGAGGAACCTTCCAAGGAGCTTCCACCGCCTAAGGTACCATTCCACTTCCATTTCCAAATGTTTTGAGGGGAAAGCCAAAGGTGGTGACCAATGATGCAATTATTCGAAAAGTCTTCGAGAAGGTCGAGGCAACCATCCCTATCTTGGAATTGATTGATCATGTGCAATCATATGCTAAATGTCTTAAATTTTCATGTACAAAGAAAAGAAGTAGGCCAACTAAGAAGTCATGAAATTTAAAAATGGGGGGATTCACCGTTTTAAACCATAAAAATTTGCCCAAAATATGCGACGACCAGAATTTTTTCTATTTCTATCTTTTTAGGTGGTAAACTTGTTGAAAATGCCATGACAGATTTAGGCGCATACATCAATGTGATCACATGTAGTCTATATGAACGCCTAGAAATAGGTGAGCTTAGGGAAACTAGAGTGATTGTCCAACTCACCTAATCATTCCCAAGCTAGTCCACGTGGACTAGTAAGGGATGCAATGGTGCAAGTTGGCAAGCTGGTTTTTCCGGCGGACTTTTATGTCCTAGACATGGCGCACAACGGTAGTGCACCCCAATACTTTTGGGGAGACCTTTCCTTAAAAAGTCTAGGACTAAAATTTATGTCCATTTAAGAACCTTGACTCTAGAATATGAGATGGATAAAGTGTATTTTGATATTTATAAATCTGGCCTGATTTGAAAAATTCTTCTTTTATGTACAAAGGAGTAACCTTATGTGATGAGCATGATGAAAAATCTTGTGTTAGCAATGAGCATGAACATTTGGATAAATCTCGTTTTGATTATATTGTTGATGAGTTCGATGAGTTGCATGATGCTATGGATAATATGTCTGCGCTAGATTTTTTTTCCCATGCTAACCAACGTGCAGTGGGAAAGGGACAATGTCAAGGGTTTAAAACCTTCTCGACCTCCCCCTAACCCCAAAGTTATATTCACGGACTCAATACTAGCGAGACACGGATATTTATTTCCTATTACGGACAAGAGGTCCAAAGGTAAGGATGGCTCATTGTGGAGACCTCTCTACAACGATGTCATTATGGGTGGAGTCACCGATGGTGATTCCAGAGTCCCACATGTTGGCGTTTCTAACTAGACTTGCATGAAAAAGAAATAAGTCGTGAGGATGATAGTAAATATACGGTTTTTCTTTTTGCATTCGTGTTTTGAGTAGTGATTAGATATATTTTGCATTTTGCAATGAGGTTTATTGAGATGAAACTATTGTTGGTTTGAAATTTTGATTTAAGGACTTGTTATTGTGTTTGGATGGAATTTAATTTGACGGGTGACATAGTCTTTTGAAAAAAGAGGGAAACCTAAGGATTAGGTCAAATTTTAGCAATCTCGTGCCAAGACCTGACACGGTCCACGCCAAGGGCCTAGGTTTGTGCCTGGAGAGTTGGCGTGAGGGGATGCCTTGTGCCAAGGGTTTTGACGCGAGGGCTTGATTCGTGCCAAAGAGTTTGGCATAAGGCTTTGGTCCGCGTCAAACATCTTCTGCGTCGATTTTCAATTTTCCATTGCCAAACTGTTCCAAAAATGCAAATTTTTGAAAATTCTGAATTTCTAACTCTAAAATGCATTTTTGTTCAATATTTTTGAAATTATCTAATTCCTTAGGATTTTTTATGCAAATAGTACTTCCTACATTCCTAGGAATTAATTGATTTGTACTATTGTCCCCAAATATGTAATTTTGAAAATTCCATTCTTGTCCTAATTGTACCTCTCCCTCTTATCACCAAGGCTGAAATTCTAAATCTATAGTACACTTCTTCACCTAATTTCATCATTTGACACATTCTTCTCAAGAAACACTCACTCACACACTCTTTATGACACTCAAAAAAATTGAAGCTTTTCTTCCAAAAATTAGCAGTTCTTGCTTCTTCTTGTGTGGATCTTACAATTCTTAGCTTCGAATTCCGAGTGATCCATTGAACTCTTTGGTTATATGCTTGATTGGCATTGTGGTGTTGTTATGAAAATCATGATTCTTGAATGAGTGTGTGTTTGTGAGATAAATGTTTGGGCTTGTATGTATGCTCATATGTTGAAGAAAGTTTTGTGTGTTTGATGTGCTATTGTTTTTGAATGATATGTTCTTCATGTAGTGGGTGATTTGGAGAAAAGATGAATCTTAGTTGCATTTTTCTTATTAATGGGTTTTTGATGACTTACATGAGATTATTGTTCAATGGGGATGTTCTTGTTTAAATGGAATTCATGCTTAGATCTTCATGTTTTGAATGTCTAGGCTATTTCAGTAAGATCTACTTGATTGAATGGCAATGTGAACCATTCCTTGTTTTGAAGATCACATTACCACTTTTTGTCTCATTTCGTTAGGATGCCACCCAAAAGGAAACCGATGAATGGTGCAAACAATGAACCGGTAACTCCTACTCTTCGAAACCCTGCCATTGTGATCGATGAGTTTATGGGACTATCCAATATTTCTGTGACTGTAACACAGAGGTGGAGGAATCTGAGAGGACCAAAGAGGAGTATACTAGAGGCCGTCATCACATGCAAGGACACCTTGGCGGCTATAGGATTACTCGAACACGTGACCTATCTCTTGGGCTGAGTAGGTCTAGAGGGGTTCTTAGAAAACAATTCTAAGACATACATCAGGTGGACCCTAGAATTCCTAGCTACTCTTTGGTCAGTCATGGACGAGAATACACACAAGGTGATCATATTCTATCTTGACGACAAAGAGTATCAGATGACACACCAGGAAATAGCTCGTGCCTTCGGTTGGACGTACATGAAAGAGATCCCTAGGACACATCGTCGAGGGATTATTTTTTCTATCACAAAATTTTTTAGGTAGATGATAGGGACTAATCAGAAGAACGTGTGCAAGATCACCGCTTTAGTTCATCCGGCCTTTCGTTACGCTCACCGACTATTGGCAATGGGGGTTTTCTGCCACGGTGAGCTAACGCAATGTCTGGGTTTGGATGTTCATTGCCTTGAGGCAATGACTCCTCAAGGTAACTTCTACCCAAACCTAGTGGGGAACTTTGTACACGAGTGCACGATGATGGGGGGAAGAAAGAGTGGTAAGATAGCTATGGGCAGCATGGTTGATCTACTAGCACAACACTTAGGGCATTCGGTCACATAAAGAGCATTGGCTAACTTGGGACGATCGGGAACAAAGTATAACATCAAAAAGTTCCAAAGAATCCACTATGGGACCTACGACATCAGAGGGTAGATATGAATGGCTTTATGGCGGAGGGAGCACTTGTAGTTTCATGGTAATTCCACAGTCGGAGCACACCGCCATCAACCATGACACATGCATGGATGACCTATTTATTGAGCCAAACCAATGCTTTGAAAGAGATTTTTGAAGAGTCTTAGCCACCCCATAGATAGACATTGAGGAGGCCAAAGATGGGACATCTTTGACAGAACATCATAGCCACTTGCCTATCCTCGGACATCATTGACCGATTGCAAGCACTTGGGAACCATCTTTTGACCCTATTGTTTCAAGAGGTAGCCCAAGAGATAGGAGTAGTGAGGATGCAAGTGTTGGATCTTAGTTCGAGGATAGATCGCATTGAGGGTGCGCTTCAAGCAAAAGGATGCCTTGATAGGAGCTTCACTAGTCGCAACGAGGAGGAATGCCCTTCGGGGCCACAAGAGTGAATGTCACTATTTCTCCCAACCTCACTTATGTTTTGACATGATTTTTGTTGTATTGGAGACTATGCATTGTTTAAGTGTGGGGAGGGGTGGTGAGCATTTAGGGAGTTCCATTTTTTTGAATTTCCTTGGTGCATTTTCATGCTTTTGTTGGTAGTTTTTCTTGATTGTTGGTGATTTTGTTTTTTGATAGTTGAGGGATGTTTTTGGATGGATATTTGGTGGCATGACATACTATGCTAGGGTTTCTACTTTGCATGGGGTAGGTTGTTTTAGCTATTGGTGGTGTATTTTTGTTTTGATCTTTTGTTTTGTAATATGAAGCCCACTTATGGGGCGATTTGTGGTACACCAAAAAAATTGAAAAAAATGAAAAAATATATATATATATATATATATGTGTATATATAAACCCGGACAAGTTGAAAACCCGAAAGGATGACTTGGGTAACATTGGGAAAAGCCTAGATAGGTTGAAAGACCTAGGTAAAAATGAAAGACCAGGCTCGGCGAGGCTTACGAGCCTTGGCAAAAATGAGAGGCCTTGTGGAAAAAATTGAGAAGTGAGTACCCTTTGTGTGTAAAGCTAGTATGAAAACCCGAAAGGGTTCCTAGGCAAAATGAGAGAAATTGAGAGAAAACAAAAAACTAGGTTGACTATACATTTTACTCCTTGGTTGTAACTAGGTCTAGAATCACGAACTATCCCTATGTTACAACCAAGTCAACAACTCTTAGATTTCCTTGGTGGATTGTTTTTGGAGATGATTCTTTGATTGCTTTGGGATTATTTTGGGAAAAGTAAGCTAGCTTTACACTTATCTTCTTGGCTTACCTTTTTCCACATTTTATTTTGGGTGGTTTAATTTCTTATGTTCTTCGGGGAGTGTGAGAGTTGTGAGATTCTTACTCTTTTGGGGGGAAATTGGGTAATCTAGGAATAAGTGGGATACCTCGGTTAAATTATGTTTGCACGTTGCAGTTCGCATAATTCTTTGTCTTGTCTTTGTTTACTCGAGAACGAGTAAAGGGTAAAGTGTGGGGAGTCTAATGTGCTTCATTTTGCGTGCGTTAACTGTTACATCTGGGATAGTTTTTATCATCTTTTGTTTGGCGGATTGCTAGTATTAGTTGAGTTTACATGAGATGGGTTTTAGATGGCCATGTTTGGTTTTCTTGTCTAAATATTGCACTTTGTAGACTTAATTAGTACTAATGAACATCTTGTATCCACGAGCTCCTAGATCTTCCATTTGATCATCTTTAGTAGGTCGCCTGTGGGTTACATTCTATGTGAAGGTCGTTCGCAAGAATGGTAGAAGAGATTGAAGCTCATTCACCTCTAGAATGGTAGTAGACGAAGGACACAAACATCAATGCATGGTAGAAAGAGACTGGAGTCAAAGATATGCGGCAACGGAGATCAAAGCTGCCAATGAAGAAACGGGGAATCGTGGTCCGATGAGTTGTGCTAATTTCTGAGAATGATCCGAGAATAATTAGACTTCAAGTCTAATTCCATTGGATTTTTCTTCTCGAGCACTACAAAATGGACTACTAGAACTCCAAAATTGGACTAACGGTTCACCCGTAGCAAAAGTTCAGTCGGCCAAGGTACCACTGATCGGCACGGGCCATTCATGGCTTGGTACCAACGGCCCATGCCAAAGGAAATGGCCCACACCAATAGTTCCAGCACGAGGCACTGGTCCAACCCACACCAAATCTCATAGCCCGCGTAGTATAAGTTCAAGACTTCGCTCAAAATTGGCAAAGTATGGGTGCAGACCATCCCATTCACGATGGTCCGTGCCATTCCAAGTTCTAGATGCCAAGACCAGCTTACGGCCCGTGCCAAACTTGTGAGCAGACATGCCTCTAGGTGATGGCCCGCGTTAGGACCCGCACCCCATGGTTCAGAAGTTCCAAATCTAGCCTTCAGACAGCGGCCCGCGTCAACGACCAAGGTCCGCACCAGAGTCCCATGCCACGGCCCATGCCAGATCCAGCTCCCCATGCCAGATGAAGGAGCATGGCCCGTGTGCGATTGTGTGGCCTACAACAAGTACATGGTGCGAACTGCACCATTCACAACAGGCTGCACCGAGCGGCTGCTGAACTAGGGTTTAGCACTTTTGGCCTATTTTGGACCTATTCTTAGGTCCAATCCCCTTCTCCTATATATATGACCTTAGTCTACTATGTAGATATGTTCATTAGGATAGCACTTTTAGAGAGAAATACTCTATCACCTTTTCTTTTCTTTCCTTTTATTTTTGTGTTCATCCTAGATGTGGAATTCAAATCCATATTTGAATTCCATATCTATGGAGTAGTTTCCATTGCTTGGGGATAATTTTAGCGCATGAATTAACTTATGTTTTGTGAGATTCATTAGATTCATCCTAGTATTTGTGTTCATAATATTATTATGATTGTTCTTGAATGTTTTAATTGCATGAATAGTACACCACATTAGCACACACTTTGGGATATATTCATGCATGGTGCAAATATTGATGCCCCCTTGGGAAGAGAAAGATGGATGTTAGAATTGGTAAGGGAGTACGTTGCATCTGCGTGGGTGTGGGAGACCCGAGTATTGCTCTGACTTACTTTTCATCACACCAGTGTGAGCTAATTACATAAAGTTTTTTGATAGGTTGCGGGTAGAGATAGTGATAAAGTAGCAAGCTACGGTTGTAAGAGGCCTTAGTATCATGGATAAGGTGCCAATGACCCTTGGGCCTAGTTGATAAGACCCAGGGGAAGTAGTGCATTTATGTTAAAAGCCCAGGACGTAATCGTACGAGGGAGAAATAGACCTACAATAATGGTCGGACCTTATTTTACTCCCCTAATTACAATGGCAACGTCGATGGAGAGTTGAGAGTGCACCCAGTGTGACAGCTACGGGGAAGTGTATGAAATCAGTCACACCATGTGTTACGAACACTTTATTAGGTTATTTAGTAAATCTTACATGTGAATCATGAATCGAGAATCAAAACATTATATTAATCATGTTGCGCAATAACTCCCCAAGTGCTTAGCTTAATTAGATTACTTGTTGTTTTACTTTATGTTTTGCAGTTAATAATTTGAAAATCCACCCCCTCCTTTTGTGTTTGCATTTACTAGCTATTCTTTTCACTCGTATGGAAAAACGACCTGAACGAGGTTGTGTTTTTAGTTGATACTTGAGCCCTGGGATACTTGAGCCCTAAATTGAGAAATGCCAATTCTATTAAGGAACTGACTTGATCGTCGGAGCTCTTTCTCCAAAATTGTTTCCGGGATATTTCTTGTAGATTCATAGTGATAAAATGGTGAATATCAGCCATCTAGATTGGCCGAGAATACCACATCATTGGCATCATTTGTGGGGACGAGAAAAGTTTTCTTTTTGAAATCCTTCATTCCCTTCAGGTTAACAATGGTTTTCACCAGAAGCAAGAGAAGCCAGAATCACCATACACAAGAACGAACAGTTGTGTGCAATAAGAACATGCCTCCTAGTCACGATCAAGATCAACTTTCCCAGTAAAGAGCGGGAACACATCAAAGAAGATACGGAGGATAATGACAAAGAAGCTAAATCTCCTAACACAAATCAAGAAAATGAGAGGAGAGCTTTCACAGCTTTCTTAGAAGTGAATAGAGAGCATCCGTACAACCACTTCTTAGCCACCATAAAACCAAAATCCCCAAAAAGTAACAAAAAAGTAAGTCAAAGGCATAAGAGCTTTAATTACAAAGAAAAGTTAAAGGATATAATGGTGGACGATAATACAGAGAAGTCACCATTGGTACCGCATCTCTGCGATTTCAAAATGCCAAAGGATTTCAAGCTATCCTTGCATGTAAAAATCTATGATGGGACAATAGACCCCAAGGAATTCCTACATTCCTTTTTCAACATTATGCGATTTTGCGATGTAAAAATTGAAGTAGTCTCCAAAGCTTTCCCTATTTTCTTATCTGGACAATAATTACATGCTACGATGACCTACCAACTAGAAGTATTCGGTCTTGGGCATAGTTGTCAGACTTGTTTTTGGGGCACTTCTTTCAGAACTAAAAAGTTGCCAAGACAATAGCGGACCTAAAAAACATAGCCCATCAAAGTGATGAAAGCCTCTCAAATTACCACAATAGGTTCATCACAAAACGTTTACAAGTTTGCGATCTTTCATTCCAATCATTGTTAGGCGTATTCAGGAGTGGCATGCGATCAGGAGAATTTTACAAGGAACTCACAAAAAACATGCCTGAAAACCCAAGGGAACTGCAAAAAATGATTTAACAGTTGTGCAAAATGAAGAAGCAAACAGCCACAAGATAGAGCACGAGTGAGGTGAAAAACGAATAATGGAAAATCCACAAAGAGGTTTTGTTAAGAAAGGGAAACGGAATATCCCTTTCAAAGGAAAAGAATCTGGGGTGCAAATGACACCCTTTTCAGAAACTCCTTTAACAAAATTGTGAAAAGAGACTTGGCAAGCAAACATTAAGTTGTTTCGCGAACTTGTGCCAATGATAGAACCACCGGACAAGCGGTCTAGGGTATACTATTGTGCCTTCCACGAGGACCATGTACATGACATTGAATAATGCAAAGACTTCAGAGGGCAAGTAGAGGAGAATCTGAGAAATGGCTATTTGAGCCAATACAGAAAGGAAGATGGAGGAAACCGGCACAGCAAAGCCAATAAAGTAGGAAACTCCATAGCAAAAAACCCAAGCACAACGAATACCTGAGCAAGAATCATAAGATGATAGAAGTGATGGATTATGAATAGAACTTGGCAAATGATACCCCGGGAAAAAGTAATCCTATCAATTCATTGGTCGACCAAATCTATGTCCAACAATGCCTAGAAAGCCAGGGCTAGATACCCTCCACCGCAAGAACTTACTGATAATAGACTTTGTTTGGATGAGATAATAACATTTAACGAAGAAGATGCGGTTCCCAATGGTTCACCTCATAATGACCCGATAGTCATTGTCACTAAGATTGGAAATGCCATAGTGCATGGGGTATTAGTGGATGACGGGAGCACAGTAAAAATATTATTTGTTGATTGCTTTGATAACTTGGGATTCAAACAAACTGATTTGAATAAATTTACATCCTCTCTCATAGGCTTTACAAGACGAGCAGAGACACCTTTGGGTAATATACAGCTGCCTGTTACCATAGGTGAAAATGAAAATATTGCACCATCATGTGCAAGTTTGTTGTTATGGACACACAAAGTCAATTTAATGCCATCATTGGTAAGCCCTGGATGAATGCGGAAAAGTTGATATGGTCCCCGTATCACTTGGTTATGAAGTTCCCAACTCCAGGAGGAATCGCAACGATAAGGGGAAATCAACAAACAGCTAGGCAGGGCATGATTATCGCGATGAAAGAAGGAAGAAATGTTGACAAACAAAATGGTTAACACCAACTCGGACAATGGCTTACTCAAGCAATCGGAACCTCAAGTGGATCTTGGAGAAGAAACTGAAGTTGTCATTTTAGATTAGGTAGACACTTCAAAGTGCGTTAAGATAGGAAAATATCTTTCAACCGAGGTGAAAAAAAGGTTATGGAAGTCCTAAAAATTCAGAAAGGTACATTTTCATGGACCAAACAAAACATGGGAGGAGTCAATCTAGAAATTGCTACCCATTCTCTGAATATTAATTATTAGATCAAGCAAGTCAAGCAAAAGCAACGAAGCTTTTCTAGTGGCAAATAAAAAGTGATAGAAGATGAAGTTAGAACATTGCTTCATCTTGGCATTCTAAGGGAATTAATTTACCCAAAGTGGTTCGCTAACCCACTGATGGTAAAAAAAAAGGCCGATGCGGGATGGAGGATGTGTATAGACTTCACATATCTAAACAAGGCATGACCAAAAGATTACTATCCCTTGCCCAAAATTAACCAGTTGGTGGGAGCAATATCAGGATACGAAGTCCTAGCATTCTTGGAGGCATATAAAGGATACCACCAAATATTGATGAACCTAGAAGATGCAGAAAAGATAGCTTTTAAAACAAGCTTTGGAGAATTTTGCTACGCAAAGATGCCATTTGACCTAAAGAATGTCATAGCAACATATCAGAGAGTACTTGACACTGCATTTTGCAATCAAATAGGATGAAATGTTGAAGCATATGTTGACAACATGGTTATTAAAAGAAAAAAGGGTATGCCACTTCGCGCAAGACTTGAAAGAGACCTTGGATATGCTTAGTGTGATTGGTATGAAACTAAACCCCAAGAAATGCATAATTGGATTAGGTTCAGGAATTTTTTTTTTGGGGTATAAAGTATCCTCCAAAAGGGATTGAGGCTAACCCAAAAAATACAAGTAATAGTTGACATTCCTCAACCGCGAATAGTCAATGAAGTGTAGGATTAATGGGATCACTAGCATCACTTAGCAGATTCATTTCGAAGGCCGCTGGAAAAAATTTTCACTCTTTGAAATCCATAAAAAGTTCAAGAAGTTCATCTGGAATGAGGAGAGTCAGAAAGTGTACGAGTCATTAAAGGAACACCTCCAAGCATTGCTAATGCTGAAGTCACCAATCCCTGGAAAAACACTATATCTGCACCTGGGAATTTTTTTAAAAAGTTAGTAAGCTTAGTTTTAGTGCATCAAGAAGGACAAAGACAAGTGCTAGTAAACTACATCTGTAGAATACTGCATAATGCAGAGAGGGCGAACTTGCCAATTGAGAGGCTAATTTTCACATTAGTAATGCTCAACAAGGAGACTGCAAAACCTATTTTCAAATTCATAGCATTTTCGTGCATACTGACTACCCAATCAAGATTATTTAAGGCAAACCAGAATCATCTGGCAGGATGACTAAATAGGCTCTTGAATTAAGGCAATATGAGATCATGTTAAACCACGAACTGCAACAAAAGCACAAGCCTTAGCAGATTTCATCACGGAAATGACAAGCGCAGATGCACAGGAGGCTAGCACACCATAAAATATTGAAATAAAAAAAAGGGAAATCCAAGTTGCATGGAAACTATTCGTTGATGAAGCATCTAGCAAAGAAGGTTGCGGTGCAGGATTGCTACTAGTAAATCAAGACAAGGGAGAGTACAGATTTTTGCTTCATTTTGACTTCCCACTCACCATTAACGAAGCTGAATATGAAGCACTAATACACGGGTTTGACCTTACAATTGGGATAAGGGTTAAAAGCATCAGTGCTTTAGTGATTCACTGATATTTTTCCGACAAGTGCGGGGAGATTATGAGGCGCAAGAGGAGAAGTTGATAGAGTATTTAAGAAGATTTTTCCAGCTCATTGGTCATCTTGAATACTTTGACATTCAACATGTACCAAGAAGTGAAAATACCAAAGAAGACACCTTAAATAAATTGGTGATAGTTGGATTTGATTTGTTGATGGGGAAAAAAGATGTGAAAGTAGAAGTCATACCAGTCAGAAGTGCACAAATAACAATTTTGTCAATGGTCCAGTCAGAAGAAACAAACTGGATGCAACCATTGAAAGAGTACTTCGTAGTGGAAAATTTGCAGGAGACAAGACACACACCAGAAAGTTGAAATTGCAATCTCACAACTATGTTTATGAGGGGGAATCTTATACAAAAAAATATTTCTTATCTCAATGGATAAAGTGTGTGGGACCATTGTAAGTAAGAGAAATCATGAAAGAAGTTCAGGAAGGATTATGCGAAACGCATCAAGGATCTCAAACAATCGCAACAAAGATAATTTGATCATCGTACTATTAGCCAACCACGTTCAACGATACGCATGATTTTGTTCTAAAGTGTAAAAGCTGCCAAATTAATGCCCTAAAATCGCATAAGCCAAAGGCCACTTTAACAGAGATATATGGAGTCTGGCCATTTGACAAAAGGGGAATCGACTCAGTTGGACCTTTCCCCAAAGGAGTTGGTAATGAAAATTTTCTAATTGTAGCAATTTATTACTTCACAAAGTAGGTAGAAGCTCATAGCAAAAGTAACAAGAAAGTTTGTTTGGCAGGATATAGTTTGTTACTTCGGGGTGCCAAAAACCATTGTAACAGATAATGGTGTGTGGTTCACAAGTGGGATCTTTACTGAATGGTTCTCGAAGTTAAGGATTTTGCAAAAATTCACGTCTGTAGCTAATCCCTAGGCTAATGGCCAAGTGGAGGTAACTAACAGAATGATAGTCCAAGGAATCCAAAAGAGATTGGAGGGGAAGCAAATTGGTGTGGTAGATGAGATACCCAACACGCTATGGTCATACAGAACAACTGTGTGAGAGCCAACTGGAGAAATGTCGTACAGCCTAGTCTACTGTCATGAGGCAGTAATACTAGTTGAAATTGGGAAGCCTCCGAGTGGAAAAATTTAATGAAGACGATAATCCCAAAATGGTGAGATTGGATTTGGATGAACTTGAGGAGAAAAGACAACGTGCAATGATCAGAAAGGCAAAGTAAAAAAGAGAAGATGGACAGAGCATATAATGAGAAAGTTAAGAAGACACAATTTTGAATTCGAAATCTCATTTCATGTAAGAATGAGGCAAGTCTACCAGAAGAAAGAGGAAAATTAAGCCCAAAGTGGGAAGACACGTACAAGGTAGCAAAAGCACACTGATCCAACTGTTACGAGCTAGAAAGGTTGGATGGCAGTAGCGTACCAAACACTTGGCATGTGACCAACTTAAGGAAGTTCTATGTTTAGATCCTTAGTAGGAGCATGAAAAGCTCAGTTGTATAGAAGCCATGATATCATCAACGATGGCACTTTCGTTGTTCGCATCTCTATTTAGTTCCCATTGCGATATCATAGCAACTATACATTATAAATATCAGAAAGTTCCTTTTGGGGAAAATTACCCATAGTATTCTTTACTTATATTTTATACAAAATCTGTAGTAACGTCAACAAAAAGTATCCAACTAAAGCACATCGCAATGAAAAGAAAATATCATTTCTTCCAATTGCGAACAAGTAAATTTTCATCTTTGCACAATCGAAGTTATCAGATCAATTTATCAAGCTATAGATCTTGCAAAAAGGTTCACCAACCAATATGAACAGCGGTAAAAGCAAGCAATATATCTTGCAGCTTTGCACAATGAAAATTTACAATTTCAATTTTCCATTCTATAGATCTTGCAAAAAGGCCCATGTGCCTACAAAAGCAGCGACAAAAGCAAGCAATAGATCTTGTATATTCGCACAAATACAAGTTTATAATCCCAATTTTGTGAGCTAAAGATCTTGCAAAAAGGATTGCATTATAGACAAACAAAGCGACAAAAGCAAGCAATGGATCTTGTGGCATTGCAAAATATGGGTTTGCAATTCCAAAATCGCAAGCTATAGATATTGCAAACATAATCATAAAAATGAAATGCCGCCTACAGCAACAAAAGCAAGCGTTAGAACTTGCAAAACGCATAAGTCAAGTTGTTATGACCTAGAGCTTGAAAACAATAGATCTAGCAACCTCGCACTAACTTTCAGATTGATAATAGCCAGTCTTTGTTAGTACCTCAAGAAAATAAGAACACAGTGATATCAATATCCAATAAAAATGACACTTTGAAATAGTCATCAACAAATGCAAGATAACATAAAATAGAATAACGTATCACTTCGAATGTTTACCAAAGTAAATTATTACATGAAAGGAAAATATGTTATCTACGCCTTGATGCACAAGATGGCCCGACAGAAGAAGAACCACTAGAGCGGCGAGATTGCTCAGCTTGACATTCTTCCTCATCTAAAATATGATCATACTGCCACCTCATATGCAAGTAAGAATTATGACTAATTTGACCGCTTTGCTGCATAGGATCAAGATGTTTTGCATAATATGATTTATAATTAGTTATAGGAACAAACTCTTCACGATCAAGTTGAAGACTCATAACGTCCATGGTATCTTGATAACTCTTATTCAATGCCTCCAGGTAAAAACCTCTTCCTTTAGTAGACGAATATGCAACCTAATGGATTCAGATAAATTAATCATTTGGACACCAATATTCATTAAAGTCCCCATGGCTAGTGAAACCACGACATGATGATGAAAGGGCCTGGAGTTTATCTTTGTATTCAACGCAAGCTTGTTCAAGCTGATGAACACATGATTCAAGGCGGTCACACTCAGTACGAAAGTGGCCATTCTCACTATGCAAGTGGGCCTTCACAGCAAATTGTTCATCAAATTTACTCTGCCAACTTACAGAAGAAGTAAAAAGATGATCACACTTATCATGTTTCTTCTTGAGTTGATCCAACAATTGGTCAATACGAGAGCAGTGCTTATCTATAATCAAAGTCTTTTGATGAGCCTCTCGTTCTTTGTTCACAGCAAAATTATTTGCTTCTTCTTGCTGCTCAAACATTTTAACTAAGTTTAGCTGTTGTCGCTGAATTAGGTTGTTCCGTTCGGTGCACAATCCTTTTGATTTGCGAACATAGTCTTATGATTCACCGATATTATTCTTCCATCCAAGCTCCAATTCATTAATGCTTAAAAGCATGTTGATAATATTTGGGAATGTCAACCCACCATTCACGAGTAAAGGCACGGGATCACGCTGAAGCCCAAGCTTCCCTGAGAAGGATCCACTAGCAATGGTCAAGAGCTGATGGGATGTGACATGTCCCATCACTGGGATGTGACATGTCCCATCAACCACCAAAGACCATATAACAAGGAAAATAACATGGGCGGAAGGTGTGTTCTCTGACTCAATTTACTTCCAAACACATTTTCCAATACTGTATAGGAATCACCAATCTGACTTGATTGTCAGAGCAGGTCTAGCAAACGCTGACATGTCTGACCCTTGGGTTGTTCTTGTAGGTTTTGGAGCTGGTTCAGGGCAAGCACCGGGGGACGAAAAAATGACCAAAATTTGTATTAACATTGGTGACATATATGGGGATCACTTAATCTTTAGCATCCACACAACTCATACACCATGGAAGGACCACCACAGATCGGACACCTGCTCCACCAAGTGCTCATGAAGGACGTGACACATCTGGAGGAGGAGATTATGCTGACACCAACAAGAGAGCGGCACAGGCTCTAGGAGGCAGAGGAACTGGTAGGCAACTCTGAAATCTTACAGACAATTGTCACCTCGCAAAGAGAGATGATGAGAAATTTGAAAGATATGGAGGAAAGGGAGAAATCTATAGAAGTAGATGTCCTAGGGAAAAAAGGCACTCCAAGTTGACGAAGCTATTCCACAAACACAACAAGTAGGAGGTAAGCTCCCAACACAAGGAGAGAGGTGAAGAGACCAGTTGTAGTGCCTCTAAAGATAAAGATAGCAAAGGATTCTCATGAAGAAAGACAGAAGCTGGGAACACGGAGCCATACCAGGCTTTCACTGGGGACAGCTGTCACGCTCCGTATCACCCCGTGAAAGGAGGGTGGGAAAGAAGTAGACATAAGCGGGGAAAGCTTGAAAATAGAGAGAAATCATCCAGGAGGGGGGAAGAGGGTCACCGTTCACAAGGAGGATTCAGCTTTACACGGCGGACCCCAAG
This sequence comes from Rubia yunnanensis, assembly GCA_037428765.1. Taxonomy (NCBI): domain Eukaryota; kingdom Viridiplantae; phylum Streptophyta; class Magnoliopsida; order Gentianales; family Rubiaceae; genus Rubia; species Rubia yunnanensis. The sequence goes on from CM075066.1 coordinate 67,357,854, forward strand.
CTGAAGATACCCCTCAACCTAGAGCTATACGCAGGAGAAGCAGACCCGTAGGGTCACTTAAACACATTCTCAACCAATACGGCCACATTCTAAATACTTGAGGCCATTTGGTGTAAGGTGTTTGTAACCACCCTCACATGTGCAGCCAGAGTCTTGTTTAAGAATTTGGAAGATGAGACTATAGAAAGTTTCAAGCAGCTACAAAAGATGTTCTTAGCGCATTTCATGCAAAGGAGGAAGTTCACAAATACGATATCTGAGCTTCTGGTGGTCAAGAAAAAACTGGCTGAGACGCTGGCTGAGTATTGGGAAAGGTTAAATGACGAGGTGAATCGGGTAGAAGAAAAAAGTAATCAATTCCTGATGGATACTTTTATAAATGGCCTAAGACACGAGTTGCTGCTGAGGGATTGCTAACTAAACCCTCCAAAACACGTAGAGGAGCTGATGAAGAGGGTTGGAAATTTTAACAAAGTGAACCTCGCAAACAAGCGAAGAAGAGAGACCCTGGGAGGTTCAGGGCAGCGAAGAAGCGAAGCAGGGGGAGATAAGTACAAGAAGAAAGGTGAATCGGCAAAAAGTGAGAAGTCGATATATGACAGGAAGTTCACACCCCTGATCAAGACTCCCAATGAGATATACGCCCTGGTAGTAGGGAAGGGTACCCTGGAGCCTACCAAGAAGATGAAGCTGGCACCTAAGGAGAGAGACATATCACTCTTCTGTGACTACCGCGATGACCACAGCTATGACACTGATGACTGCATACACCTGAAGCAAACCATTGACACTTGCATCAAGAACGGGACCCTTGCGCACCTGGCCAAAAATGCAAGAGCGCATAATAGAGTAACGTACCTGGGCCAGCGGAAGTCAGGAAGCAACCACGTGGGTGAAAGATACAAGCCACAGGGATGACGTGACAAGGAGAGATTTTGAAAGAGAAGAAGACACCCAAACAAGGGGAAGCAAGTGGCCAGAGTGGAAGAATAAGATGAATCAAAAGGAGTCAATAAAAGAAACAGAGAAAATGACTCTAAGTTGGCAATCATGGATATCTACGCCATAATCGAAGGCAATGCAGACTCATGCCCCAGGTAACCCCAGCTGATAGGAAGCAAGGGCTGAATGAAAATTTTTCCTTTGGCTCAGAAGATCTTGTCCTAGATAGGCCGGCCGGCGGGTATGCCGTGTTCATTAAGATGGAAGTAATGGAAAGGAGGATCCACGAGGCATGCGTAGATATTCGAAGCTCAGTGGAGGTAACGTACTGGCACTGTTTCAACAGGCTAGATGAGAATACGAAGAGAAAGCTGGAGCCAAATGATGCTCCGCTGGTGGACTTCGCAGATAACACCTTATGTTGGAGGGAATTGTGGCAGAAGGAAACAAAACCAAGATGGTGGACATTGAGTTCATCGTAGTAAAAGAAATTAGTGTGTATAATCTGAAACTGGGCAGGTTGGCGTTGGCCCTACTGAAAGGAATAGTATTGACCTTACATCTATTGCTAAAATTCCCTACGTCGAGGGGGGACATAGCAGCAGTCAGAGGCGACCAGCAGAAAGCAAGGGAGTGTCACATGATCGCTATAAGCAAGAGAAAACAGAGATTCCAGAACCATCATTAGGCCAACATGCCAAGGGAACTCGATCTGTGAGGATGATGATCAGCCTAGTTGACCCAGGGGGGCTAGGGGCAAAAACTCAGGAAGTTCTTGTAGGAGAGGGACGAAAAGTGCAGATTGGCACGTCCCTCCCTCCAGACGTAAGGTCGAGTCTGCCGAAAACATTGAAAGATCATGTAACCACTTTTTTTGGGCAGCCAGAAGACATGACCGAGGTACACAAAGAAGTCAGATGCCACGAGTTGAGAGTGAAGCCCAAGCACAAACATGTCAAGCAAAAAAAGGAGAACGTTGTGCTAGGAAAGGAATGAAGTAGTGGATAAACAGGTGGAGCAGCTAGTGGCAGCAGTCGTACCCAACTTAGCTAGCCAACCCAATCTTGGTCAATAAAGGGAACAGAAGTTGGAGGAAGTGCGTGGATTATACTGACCTGAACAAAGTCTGCCCTAAGGACTGCTACTATCTGCCTGTCATAGACCAAAAGGTGGGTGCTCTTACCAACTACCCGATTAATGGTTTTCTTGATGCTTATAAGGGTTATCAACAAATTCCCATGTCGGGGATGGATGTGGAAAAGATAGCATTCATAACAGAGAAATAAGCGTTCGGATATCAAATAATGCCTTTTGGCCTGAGAAACGCGGGGGTCACCTATCCGCGGGTGGTGGACAAAATATTCTGGGAACAGATAGGGAAGAATATTGATGCGTCCACTTTATAAGCTTATTTTAGTACTATTTAGGATCCATTTAGTGCTCTTTCATTACAACAGCTTGTGTTTTACCATGAAATCCTCTTAGGAGGGGTAAGAGCAACTTTGCGCTCTTTTACCTCTTTTAAGTTGATTTTTTTGTGTGACGAAGTAATGAAGACCGGAGGCCATTGAAGACTACACTTTCGAAGATTTTGAAGAATTTCTTCGAAGACGTGAAGACCGGAAGCCATTGAAGATCACTTTTGAAACCGTTGAAGACTTAGAAGTTGAGAGGAGTGACTATGGAGATGACTACATGCCACAAGGAGAAGAAGAAGAAATAATGCAAAAATTCTGGTTACCGTCGAGAGTCGCGACGGACTCGTCGCAACCAACATGTTCGTCGCGAGTCGCGACGAACTTCGTCGCGAGTCGCGACGGCCACTGACCAGAATCCTACTTTCTTTTCCTTCCACTATAAATACCATTTTTTCTCTCCTCTCATTCCAGTTTTCCAGAGCTGCGGATTTTGTACTGTTCTAAACCCTATTTCTCCATTTTTCATCTTTGATTTATCTTGTTGTTTTGATTTGTTGTTTTAGTTAGATTAGCATGAACTCTAGTAGCTAATCTAATCTCTTGGGAGCAATTGACCAAAGCTTCCAAACTCATGTCTTAAGAACAATTTGTAGCTTGTTTATTACTCTTTCTATTATGTATTTACGGGTATTGAATGTGTTTGTTGATATCATTAATGTTATTGAAAGCTTGAGTATAGGAATACTTGTATGAATTGCTTGCTAGGGTTTGGGTGAGTTGGGTTAAACTCCCCCTTGTTCTTGTTAGGAATGTATGAGTATGAATTAGAGTTTTTGATTATGTTGATGGATTGATGATTGCTAGATAGATATGCAATGTCGAACTCTTTGCCATGTCTATCATTTGTAGCAAACGGGAGAAGTCTATGAGCATTGAACGTTCTTGACCAATCCCGTGTAAATGCATAGATCGGTTAAATGCTTAGTCACGGTGTAGTGGTCATAAGTGTTGCCGAGCTTGTTGATCCTTCGTGCTAAATGCCACCAACGGGATACCTTAAGTCGTGTTTCGACAACGGGAGTCATTGGTGAGGTTTGACAAGAGATGTCGAACTCACTCTTGCAAACTATTATCTAAGAAGGATAGAATATTAGTCTTCACAACAAGTAGTGAAAGTAGTAAATAAGTTGCATGTTCAATGATGGATAAGAGGTTTGGAAGTGGAAGTCAATTGCGCCCAAGGCTTCGTAATTGTATTTTCATCACATCTTTATTTGCGTTTACATGATTAGCATCATTCTCTTGATTTGCTAATTGTTGTATTTTAATTTGCTAATTTAGGAATCATCCAACCAAACCCCCCCCCCCCTTGTTTACATGCTTTTATATATATCTATGTATGTATGTGTTTAGTACGTTTTCTCATATAGGTGTCTAAGTACTTAGAAAAATCCCTTTTCCTGTGGACAACCCCGTCTTGCCACTATTTACATTATTGTGGATAGGACGCATTAAGGGCCTAAAAGTATTAACTTTGAGAGGTACCGACCTCCCAAATATATAAGTATACATGGACGACATGGTCATCAAAATTACTCTATTTGAGACTATTGTAGCTAATGTCGAGGAAACCCTGACGCATCTCGAGGAAACAAGAATGATATTGAACCAGGACAAATGTGTGTTTGGAGTGAGAGCCAGAAAATTCCCAGGGCACATGGTGTCAAATAAGGGGTGAAAGCGATCCCAAAGAAAGTCAAATCAATCCTGGAAATACCGCCCTCAAGCACGGCCAGGGAGGTCCAAAGCCTGAATGAAAAGCTAGCAGCCATGAACATCTTCTTGTCCAAGGCCACACAAAGGGCTCTTTCATTTTTCAAAACACTAAAGGGAAGTGTTATAGCAAAGAAATGTGCGATGGGGAGAATCTGAGGAGAAATCATTAACAGAATTAAATGAGCACTTGAAATTCCTCCCGTCACTGACAAGCCTGAAAGCAAGAGAAATCTTGTATCTATACCTGGTAGGAGAAGATGAAGCCATTATCGCGGCTCTAGTTAGGGAAGAAAACAATATACAGCGACATGTATACTATGTGAGTAGGGCTTTACAGGGCCCAAAGCACAGGTATACGAGTTAGGAGAAACTGACATTGGCATTGGTGAATGCTTCCACAAGGTTGAGGCAGTACTTTCAAGTTCACCCAATTGTGGTCCTAACGAACCACCCTTTGAGATCGATCTTAACCCAGCTAGAAGCATTATGAAGGTTGGTCAAGTGGGCGGTGGTTTTAGATGAGTATGACATTGAGTATGCTCCTCGTAAGGCAATCAAATGGCAGGTAATAGCACATTTCCTGGCTAAAATGCCGAAGGATAAGGCGGTGACCAAGGCAAAGGAGACAATCGAATCGGCATGAGAAAATGACTTGACAGGGCCAGATGTGTGGAGATTTCATGTTGATGGAGCCTCCGGATTAGAAGGCGCGGGCGTCGGCCTAGTGATTTCAGACCTCGAGGGGGTTGAGGTAACCTACGCCCTCCATTTTAAATTCCCTGCCTCCAACAATGAAGCAAAATACGAAGCCCTGATAGCAGGGATGGAAATGGCAAAGAAGGTGGGGGCCAAGAAGCTGCAAACCTTTGGGGACTCCATGCTCGTGGCGAAATAGTACAACGGACAATATGCATCTAAGGAGCCGACAATGATGAAATACAAAGAAAGGTCATAAGCGTGGCAGCCAGATTCGAGGAGTTCAACTTCACTCGAATGTCAAGGTGGCAAAATACGAGGGCTGATGCCATAAGTAAATTAGCTTCCACCACACATGCACACCTAACAAAGGCAATTCTAGTGGAGGAGTTGGAAAGGAGATCGATGGATGCAGGTATGATTGGAACAATAGTCAATGCATTACCGGATTGGACCACACCAATCAGAGAGTATCTAGAGAGAGAAACCCTCTCGGGAGATGGGAAAGCAGCAAGGGTAATCAGGAAAAACACACTTGAATATGCAGTGAGGAACAGTGTGTTGTACAAGCGCGGACATCTAGAGCCTTGGCTTAGATGTGCTGACCCAAACATGAAAACTGCTGAGGGAAATGCATAAAGGAAGTTGTCGCAATCATCAGGGGCCCAAGACGTTGGGCATGTGTGCCGTTTAAGTTAGATACTACTTGACAATGATAACAGTAGACACAGAAAAGATGGCCAAGGAATGTCACATGTGCAAGGAGCATGCCAAGGTCCAATAGGTACCATCATAGCAGATGTTAAGCATCTGGACACCATGGCCATTTGCCAAGTGGGGAGTAGATATCGTCGGACCATTCCCAGAGGTAGCGGAGAGAAAAAAAATCCTATTATTGGTCATAGATTACTTCACCAAATGGGTTAAAGCAAAAGCTCTGTCGTTCATAGCTATAAAAAAAATCACAAAATTTGCATGGAGAAGCATCATTTGCAGGTTCGGAATTCCCCAGATCATACTCAGTGACAACCACAAACATTTTGCAAACAAGCCATTCAGGTCGTGGTGCTTGGACCTGAAAATAAACCTGCAGTTCACGTCGATGGCCCATCCTCAGGCCAAAGGGCAGACGGAGGTAAAAATAATAAGACCATCATTCAGGGACTAAAAAGGAGGATAAGACAGACCTAGATCGAATAGAGGAAGAGCTGGTGAACATTCTGTGGGCCTAAAGAACCACCCCGAGAACAGCAACCGGAGAGTCACCCTACAGGCTGTGTTTCGGAAGTGAGGCGATCATTCCACTGGAGGTGGCAGTGCCCAACAGAAGAGTAGCATATCTCTTGTCTGAGGAAGACAATGACCAGGCGATAAGGGAGAACTTGGAGATGCTTGAGGAACTGAGGGAGCAAGTCACCTTAAAAGAAGCAGCATATAAATCCTAGATGGAGCAGCACTACAACACCTGGGTGAGACACGGAGCCCTCAAGGAGGGAGACCTAGCCTTGTGCAAGATCGAGGCGAGTAGAGCTCAAGGACAGAAAAAGCTGGATGCCATTTGGGAGGGCCCATACAAGGTGGTAGAGGCATTGGGGAAAGGAGTATACAAGTAGGAGACCAAGGCAGGTAACCCAATTCCTCGCACTTGGCTTATATCCAACTTGATAAAGTTTTATGCTTGAGCAATGCTTCGTAAAGAAAAAACTGTTATGTAGTATGTAATATGGTGGTGCCGGTAGTATGGTTTATTTTGCGCGGGTGAGGCAAAATTCCTTAAGGGACAAATCTTTTGTGAAACCAAAACGGCCATAATCCTAAGGAAATTCAAGAAACATCCTCGTTAGATGTATTTTGAGGATGGCCAAATATATAAACTCCAGGATTGCTAGCAAACAGGGTCGAAATACAGGAAGTCAAACACACACCTGGTCTTTTCATGTTAGGAGATGCACCTCGCATTCAAGGCAAATGCACATCTGGCATTTTCAAACCAGAAGATGCGCCTTAGCAATCAAGACAAATGCACACCTGACCTTTTTATGCATGGATATGTGCCATAGTTTTCAAAGCAAATGCACATCGAGCATTTTCAAACAGGGAGAAGCACTTTAGCATTCTAGGCAAATGCAATCCAGTCCTTTTCAGGTAGGAAATACGCCTTATCATTTCAGACAAATGCACATTGGGCCTTTTCAAGTAAGGAGATGTACAATTTTTAGACAGATATGCTTTTAAGCCATCTAAGGCAAGGAAACACCCAGGTTCAATAGGCGAAAACACACCCGGCCAAGAAAAGCTGAAAAATCAAATCAAAGAAAACTAGGCGAACAGTAGTTAAAAAGAAACATAATGAGCAACCATTCATTTTTCAGTTCAAAAGAAGGGGGAACAAGGCACCCCAAAAAATAAAACAAGGCCCCCAAAGAGTTTTGGCCCCTCACCGGGGAACTTACCAAAAACCAAACAGAAAAGGGAGAAAATGGACACCCAAAGCAAAACCAACCAAATTGTCTGCCCCTTATGGGGTCTTTTACATAGCCATAAAATAAAGATAAAAAGTGCAACAAGCACTTATACGTCAGAAGTTCCCAAGACTTCGTCCTGCGCCTCGTCCTACTTGCCGCCCTGCGTCCTTGGCTCCTCACCCACATCCTGCATCACCTAATCCAGCTGACCCGCAGCAAAGTTCGACGACCATGTAGGATCCAGCGCAACCTCGTCCAGATTCCATCCCTCGTCCAGATTCCATCAGGGCGCGGGGACGTGAAGTACTTAGGAAGGCTGTGTTCCCTAAAGGGAACATAGATTTTCCCAATAGCCTCACGGAGAGCGTCAGCATGAGTCACCTCGCTGGTAATGTCGAAAGCTTTGTACACCGCCTCTACCAGAAACTTTGAAGCCTTTTGGCTCTGCACAACTTTGGAGTAAATACACAGGAAGCCATGTGAGAAAACCTAGTCGCGGAAAGCTTGGAGCTGAGCCACTTCCATCTCAAGTCCGCCTACGGTGAGTTGCAAAAGACCCAGTAACACCGCGCTCCAGTTATGAATCACCTTTAACAGCAGTTGCTCGCTGACGAATGCGATGCGCATCCGCCGTAAGCTCTTTGACGGTCTGGCGCAATTTAGCAGCCTCCCGCTGAGAGGAGACCAGCTCACCGCGAACCTCCTCCAGCTCTAGCTGAACCACAAAGGTTGCACACAGATGATGTAAGCACATGCCCCCGACAAGGAAAGGGAGAGAAAATAACGCAATCAGAGTAAACCTAGGAAATATGGCCAAAAGCATAGACCAGTAAGTAAGGTAAAAAAGAAAAAGAAACAAAAAGCAGTAAGGAAGTACGCACCTCCAACGCCGCAGAAACACTACGGTCAGCAACATCAGAGGAAGAGGCAATGTCTAAGGCATGATCTATAAGCCAGGAATTATATTTCTCTAAAGGGAGGGCTTTAGACAGGAACTGATAGGATATCTTGATTAATATTGATAGGATATCTTGATTGATATCAAGATATCTTTGTACATATTTAGAATAGGCTAGGTTCATTGTATCTACTAGACTTGTATTCTATTTATTGTTAATATGACAGACACACCAGGTATGGTGAATTACATTTTCATGGCATCAGACAGGTAAATCCAAAATTACTTTGTCTTTACCCAAAATCCATCCCCGATTAGGTGATTACTGTAAACCCTAATCTCCAGTCAAAGTCTAGCCTTTTTTCCCAAATCTTGAATCCTTAATTCTTGCTTCATCCTCACGATGGCAGCAACCCCATTGAGCTATACCACCCTCATTCATATGTTACCCATTAAACTAAATTCGGGCAATTATATGATGTGGAAATCACAAGTTCAAGTGCTTCTCGAATCGAAAAACTTGTTTGGCTACCTTGACGGATCGATTTCCAAGCCTATAGCTTTCGCCCAAGACTCTGCTTCGCCGGAATCTTCCACTTCTGATGACTCCGCCACCGCCCTCACGCCAGCATCTTGGACTGCCCAGGATAAGAGGCTTCAAACGTTGCTTCGATCGTCGCTCACGGAGGAGAGTATGCTCGACACAATCGGCTGCGCCACGGTAATGGAGATGTGGAACGCTCTGGCAGCAGCGTTCGATAACACCTCAGCATCACGCGAACTGCAACTTCACGATGAACTCCACAATGTCCGCCACGGCTCTTCCTCCGTTCTGGAGTTCCACCGCCAGTTCAAGATCATCACCGACGGGCTCGCTTCACTCGGTGCTCCGATCCTTCTAGAGATCGCACGATGATTTTCCTGCGCGGTCTCGGTCCTAGTTTTACCGAATTCATGAGTGTGCAACTCGCTCAACAGCCGCTGCCCTCCTACACCGACGTCATCGCCCAGACAAGATCTCATGAAATATTCCATCAAACGGGCACCGTCGCTGCAGGTACGGAGGTTTCCCCTGCTGCGTTTGCTGTGTCTTCTGGTTTTTCTGGCAGGACTAGTTCAGCGCGTGACTCACAAGCGCCCCCAACTGGCGCGTCGACCACCACGCACAGCCGTGGTGGTGGTTCTGGCCATTCTGGACAGCCCAATGGTGGCTCTGGTGGTAACTCCTCTGGTGGTTCTGGTTCTCGCCGCAAGAAGCGATGGAACCCTAAATGTCAGCTCTGTCTTGAGTACGGTCACACTGCCCGGAATTGCTTCAATCTGAATCCTGAGTCTACAAATCTGGTTGATGCATTCCAATTCTCTGCCTCGCTTAATGACATTGGTTCTGATTGGTATCTGGACTCTGGAGCGACAAATCACATGACTTCCTCAGTCTCTGGTATTGACAGCGCTGTTCCGTATGATGGTAACCGTTCTGTTGCTCTTGCTAATGGTCGTCCTATATCTATTACTCATATTGGTCGTCGTCAGTTTTCTCGTAATTTATCTTTATCTTATGTGTTGGTAGTTCCTGATATTACGAAAAACCTTCTGTCTATTAGTAAGCTGACACGGGACTTAAATGCTGTGATTTCTTTTGATGAGCGTTTGTTTGTTATTCAGAAAAGGGCCACAAAGGAAGTCGTGGGCCGAGGTCGATGTGATCATGGTCTTTATGTGTTGGAGCAAAGTGGTGCTGCTTTTGTTGCTTATGTTCAAGATAATAAACATAGAGCTTCTTTTGATGTATGGCATGCTAGACTTGGTCATACATTTTTTTCTATTATTTCATTGTTGAATAAATTGAACCTTGTAAAGGTCATTTCTCTGTCCCCCTAGACCCACTCTTTGTTCACCATGTGAAAGGGATAAGGGTAAGAGACTTGCTTTTGTGGACAATCCTAGAAAGGCAAAATCTGTCCTTTATTTGATACATTGTGATCTATGGGGTCCTGCTCCAGTCATTTCTGAAAGTGAATTTTCTTACTATTCCATTTTTGTAGATGATTTCTCGCGTTTTACCTGGTATTATCCATTGAAGCGAAAATCGGACTTTGTTGAGACATTTTTGTAGTTTCAGAACTTAGTTGAAAATCAGTTCTCCTGCTTGATTAAAGTGTTCCAAAGCGATGGTGGCACGGAATTCACGAATACCCGATTACGGTCTCATTTCGTGGACAAAGGAATCTTTCACCAAATTTCTTGTCTGGCTACGCCTGAGCAGAATGGTAGATCGGAACGAAAACACCACCATATTACGGAAATGGGGTTATCTATGTTGTTTCACTCTCAGTTACCGCTGTCTTACTGGGATGCTGCCTTCGCCACAGCTGCCTATACCATCAATAGATTACCCACGCCTGTGCTTAGCAATGTATCACCTTATTTTCTGGTTTATGGTCGCCATTCGGATTACTCAAACTTTCACCCATTTGGTTGTAGGGTGTACCCTATATTAGGCTATTTGCTACACACAAACTGGCTCCTCGCAGTGCTCCTTGCATATTCTTGGGCTACAGTTCGCAGTACAAGGGTTTTCGTTGTCTTGATCCGGAATCTCGGAAGGTCTATCTTACTCGCCATGCACGTTTTGATGAGACCTCTTTTCCATCGGCCACTGATACAACCACTGCTCCTCCTGAATCCCTGGATATCTCGACCATTCTTGATCTGGACATGGATACTAATTCTGGTTCTCCTGTGCTCCAGTCTCCGACTCGTGTTTCTGAACCAGACACTTTGGCGTCATCATCTTCTGCTAGTTCCCTACAGTCATCTCCTCGTCCTTCGTCTCCTGTGTCTACTGCTCAATCTGCTGATTCTTCTCCTGATAGCTCTTCGCCTGCTTCCCCATTGCCTTCCCCACCTAGGCTGACACATCGCATGACGACTCGTTCACAGACAGGTAGTCTCACGACAAATCAGCAGTTTGCAGATTATGAGATGACTGGCTTTCTTGTATCCTTACTGGTACAGACAGAGCCTCATGGATTTCATACTGCTCTCAAGGATCCTCGCTGGGTTGTGGCTATGGATGAGGAGATGGGTGCTCTTCGTTGGAAACACACTTGGGATCTTGTTCCTCGTCCTTCCGGTGTGAATGTTGTTGGCCCAAAATGGGTTTACTGTATCAAGCGTCTTCAGGATGGTAGCATTGATCGATACAAAGCACGGCTTGTTGCTCAGGGTTTTTCCCAGCTACCCGGTTTCGACTTTACCCATACCTTCAGTCCTGTCATTAAAGCCTCTACTGTTCGTATCATTTTGTCTCTCGCCACCATTTTCTATTGGCCGTTCCATCAGTTGGATGTTAAGAATGCATTCCTTAATGGTCTTCTTGATGCTCCCATCTACATGGAACAGCCAGCTGGTTTTTCTGATCCTGCTCGTCCGGATTATGTTTGTTGTCTTCGCAAGGCCATCTATGGACTTAAGCAGGCTCTACGAGCATGGTTTCAACGTTTCAGCTCTTATCTTCCCCGTCTGGGATTCCGGTGTAGTTCTGCTGATACTTCATTGTTCGTCTTCTCTCAGGGATCGAAGATTCTATATCTGTTGGTGTATGTGGATGACATCATTCTTACCGGTAATGACTCCAGTCTTCTTTCTCGATTCATTGATCGCACTGACCGTGAGTTTTTCGCCAAGGATCTTGGGGCTCTACACTTTGGAGATTTCCCGCTCACCTTCCGGTCTTTTTCTCGGGCAAGCCAAGTATGCCATAGAGATTCTTCAGCGTGCGGGTATGACGGATGCTGCTCCAGTTTCTACACCTTTTGTTCCTGGTTCGCAGCTTCTTGGCTCTTCGGGCTCTGAGTTCTGTAACCCTAAGCTCTACCGCTCTCTTGTTGGTGCATTGCAGTACTTAACTATTACTCGGCCGGATCTGTCTTATGCAGTTAACTCTGTTAGTCAGTTTCTGCAGTCACCTCGTGATGCTCATTTTGCGGCTGTCACTCGCATTCTGCATTATGTTCGCAGCACGCTTCACTATGGTCTCGTTTTTCACCCATCTTCCGAACTTCTTTCCATTTTGGGATATTCCGATACGGACTGGGCTCGCTGCCTTGAGACTCGTCGTTGTACCTATGGCTATGCCATTTTTCTTGGCGGTAATCTCGTCTCTTGGAGTGCCAAGAAGCAACCTACTGTTTCTCGGTCCAGTTGTGAGGCTAAATATCATGCTATGGCGAACTCTACTGCTGAACTTGCTTGGTTGTGCAATCTGTTCAAGGACCTTCATGTTCCTCTGCCCTCATCGCCTCTTCTGCTTTGTGACAACAGTAGTGCCATTTTCCTTGCTCAGAATCCGGTTGCTCACAAGCGGGCCAAGCATATTGACATTGACTACCACTTTGTTTGTGAGCTCGTTACCTCTGGCAAGCTCCGTGTTAGTCATGTCCTGTCATCCTTGTAGGTTGCTGATATTTTTACTAAGGGTCTGTCTAGTACATTATTTAATCTGTTTCGTTCCAAGCTTTGCGTATCTAGTAATCCTACGCTTAGCTTGAGGGGGGTGATAGGATATCTTGATTGATATTGATAGGATATCTTGATTGATATCAAGATATCTTTGTACATATTTAGAATAGGCTAGGTTCATTGTATCTACTAGACTTGTATTTTATTTATTGTTAATACGACAGACACACCAGGTATGGTGAATTACACTTTCAGAAACTCGTTGCGACATAACACGGTCAATGAATGACTCCAGGGCCCACAGCAGCACTAGAAGTGGAAACCCCCTGAGATTAAGAGCGTGTTGCAGGGGTCGAGAGCATAGCAGGCTTCGTGGAGGGAACTACCGGAGGCAAAGCGGGTAGAGATGAAGGAGGAGTCTGAGGGACTACCTTTGGGGCAGGGTCTTTCTCTTTCTTTACCAGGGTACGACGGCGCTTGTGGACCAGCTTGTCCACATCCTCAGAAGCTGGGTTGGCAGGTTTGGAACTATCAGAAATGGCGATGGCATGGTCAGGGCGGTTCACCTCCCCTCGTCATCGTCAGCACGCAGGTTGGGACGGCCAGATGGAATAGCACGGCGTGACAAGCGGGAAGGATCACCAATCAGGCTAGCCACCAACATACCTGGAAAAGAAAAAAGAAGACGCGTGAAGCAATTTTAGAGAGCAAGTAAGCACCCAAGAAAATTATATAAAATAAACAAAACAAGCAAAAATGGACATGCAGAGTTAGTCATGTATGCTGGAGATCACCAGGACGACCCAAGGGGGTAACACCGATGGGCAAATAAGGCAGGCCAACAGCATAAAGAACAGAGTCGCTAAGGAAAGAGTCACACCTCACTGATAACTCTCCATGGGGCCAATAGGGAAAGCACCAGTGTAAGCTTCCCTTCCCAACACTAATTTCTTATCAACAAAAACAAACTTTGTTTTCCACTCGACCCGGGTTGGGAGGTGGGTTATCAGTTTCTGCCCTCCTTGCCGGAATTTCGTATGCATCCAACTAGAGGGACTGGCAGCAAGATGGCAGAAAATCCTAAATAGGGGAATTGTAGGGGTGAAACCCATTCCCAAGCACAAGACTTCGAACCCTAGGAGAATCCGAACAGAGTAAGGGGGGACATCAGTGAGACTCAATTCAAATTATCCCAACATAGACTGGACGAAGGTGGACAAGGGGAAGAGGAGCCGCCGCAGACTAAGGTTTCTATGTAAATGCTATCATGTGATCCGAGACATCTAAGATGGCGCTGTTTTTCCCTGGGAGGATAATATGATTGTTAAAATCCCTAAATTCAATGCCATTGCCGGTGAACATAATCTCACACAGACGGAGGATATAGGCGACTACCTCGGGTGCCACATTTCAGAATGAACGCTCCTTGGGTTCGCTAACAGTGCAGACCATAGTTAAGGAATATACGAAAGAAAATATGTAGGAAGACAGGAGAGAGGGATACCTGATGAATGGAGAAGCAGAGAAGTGAGAGAAAAAGAAAGGGAGTGAGTGAGAATAAAGACAAAGAAGCAACAAGGCTCTTAAATACGAAGGAATATCAGCAGGCCCAAGAGACACTTTGGAAGCAGAGTCTAACTCAAAATGATTAGGGCATGGGCAGTGGTGGTCTCTTAAAATTAAAAGATCATTCCAGATATCGAAAATCATTATAGTAGTGGTTTTTAAAGTGGTCTCTTAACAAGAGATCACTTAAAACTCTCTTGCTAAGAGACCAAGCAAGAGACCAGTCGTGGGGTCCAAGCCTGACCAACGCACATGGTGCAAGGGCTGCTGAAAAGCGGTCCATTTTTTGGTCCGTAAGGGACACATGTCGCCCCCTGAGTGGGCTACGTGTCCCACTAACTTGATGCATTTTTTAAATTTTGAATGGGACACGTGTCCCATTCTGGTGGAGACACGTGTCCCCATCGTATTTTTTGGTATTTTTTATTTTTTCATAATTTTAATTTTATTTTTTTATTCCATCTTCCTCCACTTTTTGCCTATAAAAATATAGATAATTTCAACTCATTTCAACACACTACTTCAAATTACAATACTTCCACCTCACTAATTCATCTTCTACATTGTAATCCATTTTTTGTGATGGATCCACGAAGAACGTCGAAATGCAAAGATAAGGTAATTCCAAATTCTTTCAATCTGAAAAATTCTTTGCAAAATCTGAATTATCGTCCATTTTCAAATTCAAAATTTAGTATTTTCTGCAATTTTTATAGTTGTTATAATTGATTTTTGCAATTTTAATGTTTTTATATATTTTTTTTAAATGGAATTCAAAATATTATTTATTTTTTAAATGTCATTTTAATATTTTATTTAAAAAATTTTAAATTAAATTTATTTTTTTACACCAAAGCATGATATTGACAAGAACAAGAAAAATAAATTATTTAACATATTTTGAAAAAAAATAAAATTTTATTATAAATATTAAAACAAATTATTAAATTTCACATTCAACTTATTTTGGGTGGACAAATTTATATAAAATAAAATTTAATGGTGAAATTAATGAGTAGGATAGAGAAAATCAAGTGGGTTCCATGAATAGTAAATAGTGGTCTGTTACCATTGTGAAGAAAAAAAATAGGTTGTCTCTTAAGTGGTCTCTTAAGGTGAGGTGGAAGAGAGAGAGAGATAAAAATAATATATTCAATTGGTAAAAGATCTCTAGCGGTCTTTACCACTGCCCACGGCCTTTCGTTTTGCCTAAAAAAGGAGCGAAGTTTATAAAGTTGAGCACGCAAAGCACGCGATTGGCAAACATGTGGTAGCAATTTTGATAGCGAAGATGATGGTTTGAGATATAACCCCACTTTCTTCAAAGATGCAACTTTTTCCAAAAAAAAAAGTAAATGGTTTTTCCCTCAAAAAACATGAAATGACGCACAGCCCTAGAGCACAGGAAATGACTGAGTTACCAGCCCCTTCTAACTATTCATCCCAATACCCAGCATAGACCTATGCAAGGTTTTAGGTTGGAGGGACTGTATAATATATGGGCATGTAGGCCCACCATCCACGAGTAAAGAACCAGGATCACGTGGAAGCCTAAGCTTTTCTAAGAAAGATCCACTAACAGCGGTCAAGGACTTATGGGACACGACCATTCCCATCAGCCACAAAAGACCATATATCAAGGAAAAAGATGTGAGGAGAAGGTATGTTCTCTGACTTGCTTTACTTCTAAACACGTTTTCCAACACCGTACAGGAATCATTTATCTGACTTGATGATCGGAGCAGGTCCGGCGAACGCCGACCTGTCTGACCCTTGGGTTGTTCTTGTAGGTTTTGGAGCTGGTTCAGGAAAGCATTGGGGGACGAAGACACGACCAAATTTTGTAATAACACGTGTACTTAAGACGAACATCCAAAGACAATGCCCACTCCTGAACACGACTAGGAAGGTTGAGTGTGCACACATACATACAAGCAGATTCGAGGTCAACTAAACTGCAAACAATATCCTTGTCACGGGATTCAATATTGTAACCATCTGGGAAAATTTTGCTACAAGGATAACTCATAGGAGAGGTGAGATAACGAACAAACAGAGACACGACATCCATGACACAATGGAATAGATTCAAGAGCATAATATCCAGCATAGAAAAGAAATAGCTAGAGAGCAACTCAAAATATTCCTTGGATATGGAAGAGTTATCCGTATAGTAGGACAACAATAATTAGGAGATATAAATGGAATACGTCACTCAGAACGAACACCAGAACCCAACATATCATGAAGAGTTAGAAATTTATGGTCGATCATAGATTTAGAAAATGACTTAGCATTAGGAGAAGCAAATAGAAAACTGGAAAAATAATCAACTTGGAAACTTTGCAGCTCAGAGATTGAGGGAAAAAAGGGAAGACCGATGAGATGTGATAGCAGGGCATAAGGATGACCACCATCAGAAATCCTATGAATAAACCCATCATTAAGATTAGTTCTGATGCTCCACTATTGCATTAGACTTAGCCAATGGAGGCAATTTCTTCGCCTTCAAAGTAGGGTTTGACTCCAGTACTTATACCAAAGCTTCACAATAACCAACGTTGCGAGTAGAACTAGAAACCTTCTCAAATAGATTAAAGAAGGACTTTGTTTTAAAGAGCAAATCGGCAAGAACTTGGGGGTAGCTAGGTGAAGCAGGTCCATTAGTTCGCATCTCCTTCAACACAGAACGGAGCCTATTGGCTTCTTCTGCAGTGGCATGTGCACGCTTCAAGAGAGATCTTCATAGCCTCACACTCCTTCTCACTCGCCTTACACTTTTCCATGAGTGAACCACCTTCCTTGGAAAATTTGGCAACTCGCTCACTAACAAGCTGAAGACTCTCACCAACCTTATAACATTTACAAAGAAACGCATTAGTGAATATGAAAGTTACACATGGCAGTAAGGGAATACAAAAAAAAACAAACATTATTTTAAACTTCTAGCGAACATACCACGGCTACCATTTCATGAAGAGAAAGCTTAGAGAGAGTAGCGGGAATTGTTCTTTCTATAAGCAAATTATTGCTTCGGTGGAGCCTTGGAACAGGACTGACCAGTGCGCCCCTTTTTCCCAAGAGGCCTTAAGGCCGTTGATAACCACTAGACCGATCATTCCTCCTCCTTCCTCTAGAGGAATCATTAGCATTACCAACAGCTGCCTCTCTCTTCAGGTGCTTTAACTTCATTAAATATTAATTCAGAATTTTCTTTTGTGATGTCCTCCTAAGAGACATCATTATCAATGGTATCAATTGGTTGGACGGGTGTGGCCTCCATCTCTTTGTTTTCGTCATCAGAAATAAACGACCTATCAACGGAATGCCCAGCTAGATCCATATCTACAATTAAATATACAGCACAAGTCAGACAAGCAAATAGGAATAATAACGTAGTGTAAAGAATAAGAGAAAAAAGTAAGCATGACATTGTGAGACAACAAGATAACAGCAAACAAACATCATGGCTCTCAGAATCGGCATGGCGAAAACATATCAAGTGTTTGTTGATTCTTAATACAACCTCGTAGTTAGCAGTAAGTCAAACCCCTGTCTTAGGAAGTTTGGATTTGGGAACATTATAATTCCAAACTGGAAGGGTTTGTTCGCACCCATAACCAAGTTTTAAATAGAAAAACTTTTTGCGCCATACACCACAATTACTAGGAAATCCGCTGACAAGTTCAACAGTAGGTATGATGGGGTAAAATGTGAATTCATTAGATGAGTTTTTTACTTTATGAAGTTGTTACAAGTTACAAAAAAAAGCCAATCAAAACTGGATATGGGATTGTTCATACACATGGTAGAAAACCAAAAATGATCGTTATACGCTTGGGATAAAACTGAGATACTATGAATCGATAATGTAAAAGTAAATATATGATGTGCTGGGACAAAGGAAAAGCAAGTCCAAATTTAAGATAATTTAAATAAAAAGAGACGTAGCTAGTAAGAGGAGTGCAAACACTCTCGGAGCTATCAGGAGCCTTAACCTCAAACGAAGACATGAAATGAAAATTAGTTTTTAAATTTTCCAGGTAGTAGTTGGAAAGAATGCTACTAGTGGCTGAAGAACCGGTAGGATGATCAGAATCCTCCTCAGAATTAACATCGTCAACCTGGACATCGTCTACGGAATGATCAATAAGAAAAGGGGTAGACATTTGGGCAGATATAACTCCTAGGATTCAGAAGAAAACCCTATTAGTTACAATTACATAATACAGGGAATATATTACGGTGAAAGTCGGAAAAAGGAACAAAGAATGCACGCCGAAAAAGACAATCAGAAGATTCCAGACCAAAATTGAGAAACAAAATTATTAGAATGGAGACACCACACAAATTTGTAATTAAGAGAATTTTTTATGTAAGGGAAAGAAGATTAAGAACAGAGAAACTTACGAGTTGACGAAGAACAACGATGATGCACAAGAACAATATAGAAGAGAGGAAGAAAATGAAGGATTTAGATGCTTAAAAAACCATTAAGATACAGAATTTAATTTATGACAATGAAAAGTCAAGAGGTGTTAAATCAAACAAAAAATGATGGATGTCTGACAAAAAGTAAGTTACCTTTTTCAGAACTCAAGAAGGCGGCGGTATATGAATAGGTGTGATACAATGAATTTAACGGAGTTAAGCCATTAAATTAAAAGAACTTATAAGGAAAGAAAGATAACATTGGGGGAGAAAAGACAGAACAACATAGCAAATAATGGGGAAAATATCTCTGCTCAGAGAGACAAAATTGCAACAGCTAAAGCCTATCACAATTTCTACAATTTCATATTCAAATTAAAATTTAAAAGGATAGATATCTCAACAAATTTATTGGTATAGTCAAGAAGCACGCAACACTTCATGAAGACAGTTCACGTTGATGTGATAACAAAAATGCTATTACAATTTAGAGAATAAACAAAATAACAGTTCAAACACATTCTACAAGCAGAGTCATCGCTTCGTATTTTTATTGACTTCATGGCTAGGGGGGCTTATGGTGAATCGTGAATACCTAACCCATGAATTAGAGGATGTTGGCCTTTATGCCCAACCCAAGATTCAAGCACAAACTAATAAAGAAGGCATCATGCCAGCCATGAACCAAGAAAGGTTGAACTATGTCCAAGAGAACTCAGCCACGAACTGAGAAAGGCGCAATCATGACCAAGACTCGCTCACAAATCAAGATTATAGAGACCACGATGCGACCACATTGTAACTCACGATCTGAAACCCTACTAATGTGGAGCTATGACTGCAATCAAGAAATAAGGAAGAAATCAAAGAGAGCGGCATTGGCTCAGGTAAGTGAGACTAAATCAAGAAATACCAATTCTCTTAAGGAACAAACTGACTTGATCGTCAGAGCTCTTTCCCTGGAATCATTTTTGGGATATTTCTTGCAGGTTCATAGTGAAAAAACGGTGAATATCATCCATCTAGCCTAACCGAGAATACCACATCGGCTCTTAAAAGCATCAAGTACCAAAATAGATGTCCATTTAGGAACACTAACTCTAGAGAATGATATTGATAAGGTAGGTTTTGAAAGTTACAAGTCTACGCATGAATCACACATTTCTTCCCTTGCATGCAATGGCATAAATTTGTGTGATGAGTTTGTTCAATGTGTTTATCCTTGCATGATTGATGATGATGAGTTCCTGGATGAGAGTGATGAGAGGGACCATGTTTTGAGCTTTGATTGTGATGTCAGTGTTGGTGACACATATGCTATGCATGAGGTTAGTAATGATATTTTTATTATGGATTTCTTTTCTATGCTCACTAACATGCAATGGTTGGTGGAGAGTGTTGAGTGCTTAAAACCTCCTCGACCACCTCCTAAACCTAAGGAAATGGCTAAGGAATAAAAATTAGCTAAGGATGGACATACACTTTCTATTCTGGACAAAGAGCACGAAGGTAAGGGTGACACTTTGTGGAGGCCTCTCCACAAAGATGTCATTGTGGGTGGAGTCATAGATGGCGACTCCAGATACCTAATGGTAGGTTTATTTTAATTAAAATGCATGAAGAATAAGTTGTGAAGACAACGATAAAAATACGGTGTTTTTTCTTGTTTTGTTTTGATGTTTTTGGTAGTTAATTTTTGCATGGCTGTGTTTGTGTGACAAAGGATTTTGTATGGAATTCTGGTTTATTGTGGAGTCTAAGATCGAATCTCGTGTTTGTGGTTAGAAGGAAATAGGATTTGGATGAAAAGTGTTAAAAATATGAAGTTTCTGGGGAGCACGGGTCGTCTAAGGTACATGGCCCGCATAAGATGCTCTAGCATAAGGCCTTCATATGGCACGGTTCGTGCTATGTCTCGTGCCAGAAGAACTCTGCAGTTTGGGCATAATTGATTTTTTGCAAAAGCAAGCATTGTTGCCCCCATTAATTCCACAGATTTCTTCTCTAAGTTGGTTAGTGTCAGTGGTACTACACCAAACATTAACACCTTCCTTGAGCATTAATTAATTAAAGCTTTGACTCCAAAAATTTATATTTTTGCCTAAACCATTACTACCCCTTTTTTGCCTCTCTTCTAAACAACCCATTTTAACAAATCTTTTATTCTCTGAATCTGAATTTAGAGTACCTCCTCCATCTATAAAGTCGATTTAACCCACTCAAAGTACTTCAAAAACATCCACCCTACTTCACAATTTGAGAAATTCGAAAATTGGACACTTTCTCTCAAGGGAGAGCACTATTTGCTTCTTCTTATGTGATTTTCAGCTCTTACCCCTCAATTTCAGGTAACTCTTTGAACTTTGTGTTTAATTTCTTTCACTAGCATGATTGTGTTGTATGTGGGAAACATGAAGTTCAAAATTTTTTTTGATGTTTTAGGGAAGTATGTGGGCTATATGCATGTTTTTGTATTGAACTAAGTGTGGGGAATGTTTATGATCCTTGTGTAGATATGACATGATTTTCCATGAGTTGGGTGTTCAAGAAGAATAGTTCTTGTTGAGTAATATTTGATGTGTATGCTTACGTGTTCTTGAAATTACCACCTCTTTCTTGTTGTGGTAGAATGGGTCCTAAAAGGAGTACGTCGGGGAAAGGAACCCCGAGGTGATAAAGGGAAGGGGTCTGCTAAATTTAGGAGACAAGAGCCGACCACTCCCGTTCCCCATAACCTCGTTATCGTTGTTGATGAGTTCATGGGATTGGTCTACATATCTGGGAGTGTAGCCCAAAAATGAAAGTATCTTAATAGGCCAAAGAGGATCATCTTGGAGACAAAGTTCATGTGCATGGAAACCTTTGTAGCACTAGGACTACTCGAGTCCCGCAACCTAATTTCTAGGTTGGATAGGCCTAGAGGGCTTCCTAGAGATGCACTCCAAGAAATGCATCTGGTGAAATTTGGAGTTTCTGGCAACCGTGGAGCAAACATCTGACAGTGATGGGAGGAGGACTATCACTTTCCCCTTGGACAACAAGGATTACTCAATGACACATAGAGAAAATGCTCTAGCATTCGGGTGTAAGTATGGGAAAGAAGTCCCAAATACTCATTGAAAAGGGATTACATTCTCATTGAGCAGCTTTTAGTGGAACTTAGCATGTGTGGATAGGAACCATTTGGGAAATAGTATTGCAATAGTCCACCCAGTATCGCGGTACATGCACCGGCTCATATCCATGGGAACTCTTTGCCACGGGGAGATTTCTCAATGCCCTAAACGGGACGTGCAAATCCTGGGGCAATGACTTCAGATAGGAATTTATACCCCAACCTAGTGGAGACTTTTGTGGAAGAGTGCATAGCTGTGGGGAAGATGAAGGGCGAAAAAATACCCATGGGAGGCATGGTCAAGCTTTTAGCCCAATACTTGGGAAATTCAACTCCCTCTCGCTTTGTTGTGGAAAACTTGGGTTGTTCAAGGACAAGGTACACAATGGATAAGTTGGAAAGGTCTTTAATGATTGCTACCACTACCTCGGAGGATTGTTTCATTTGGTTGTACGGTGGTGCTTTGGTTTGCAACTTCGTGATACTTCTGCAACCCAAACGCACGACCATCAACCACGACATGGCCTTGTAAGACCTCTTCCTAGCCCCCAATCCGAGATTTCGGAAGGGTTTCTACAAAATCTTATCGGCCCCGGACATGGACATTGAAGAGGATGATGGTGAGATTCCACCTAGAGTGCCACCTATGCGAACCAGCCTTTCGGTGGATTTCTTTGACCAATTTTTCACTTTTGGGGAATAACTCATGAGTTCAACCCAAATAGTTCAAGAGGTTGGTCACACAGTAGGAAGGATGAGTTTTCAAATAGCGGAATTTGAAATTAGGCTTAACACAGTGGATGATACCATGAGAGCTTGGGGAGTTAGATTGGATTATATTGAGTGGGAAGTAAATGAGCAATTTTCCATTGTTAATGGGAGAGCCGATGTGTAAGAAGAAGCTATAGAGAAATTGATCGACATGATGCATGCTTCAAAGATTGAAGGCTTTGGTGACCTAGTCCCCGTTGAGAGGTAATAAGAAAGAAGAAGAATGTGTAAGATGAGACGCATGAGACCAGGCCCTTCGGGGTCCCCAAAGTAAGGGCTTACCATTTTCCCTATTACACTTATGGTTTTTACATTTTATGATGCATTGGGGACAATGGAGGGTTTAAGTGCGGGGGAGGGAGTAATTCGGCACTTAGGAATTCAAACAAGATTCCTTTGTGTTTTGGTGTTAGTTTTTTTTTAATTATCGTCATTGTAGTATGAAGCCTACCTTTGGGGCATTTTGTGCTACACAACAAAAAAATGAAAAATTGAAAAACAAATGAAGAAAAAAATATACTCGGCTAAGTCGAAAACTTGAAAGGGCGACTTAGGAAACAATGGAAAGGCCCGGATAGGTTGAAAAACCTATGAAAAAGTGAGTTTTTCATGGTGTGGAAAAATATGAGAAGTGAGCTCAAAAAGAAAATATTGTGGGATGCTAGGATGAAAAATCGAAAGGGATCCTAGGCAAAATGTGAGATACTGACAGTAATTGAATTGAAAAATCATACGGTTCTCTTTGATTGTCTTTTGGAAGTCATTCTTGTAGAGTAATTTAGCTTCACACTCATTTTTGTGAACTTCACCTTTTTGTTTGTACGATTGGTTGGATAGGTTATATTAAGTTTTTTGGGGAGTGAGAATTGTGAGATTCTTACATCTTTGCGGGAACTAGGGTAGTCTAGGAATAAATGTTGAATGTCTTGGGGAACTCTTTGCTTGCTATGTTCCAGTTAGATCTTTGCTCATTCTTGTTTACTCGAGAATGAATGAAGGTTTAAGTGTGGGGGAATTGATCTGAACCTAGAAGCATGTGCTAACCAATCTATTTAGCACACTTATTAGTATCTATTGTATGGTTGATTGCTAGGTTTAGTTGGGTTTACATCAGAAGGGGTTTAAATAGTCATTGTTGGTTTTCTTGTCTAATCCTTTGTTTTGTAGATTTATTTAGACCTAATAAATGCCATGTCCTTACAAGCATCTAGATCCTATTTTGTTAGCTTCATTGTAGATCTCTCATAAGCACTTCGGAGTAGAAAAGCATTCGCAAGAATGGTAGTAGAGATTTGAAGGTCACCCACAAGGATGGTAGTACATTGAAGGCCACGCACTTAATCATGGTAGTAGATGGAAATGCACCAAAGAGAAAGGAGTTGAAGCTCGGACAACATTGAAGACTGGCATAGTCTTGTCCTTCTCCATGAACTGTGTCATCCAATATAGTGGTGCACCTAAGTAAGAGTGTGGGCCTTGTGCTTTTGCACGACATGTGTCATTCAGCTGGCTTGTGTGGCTAAGTATGAGTGTGGGCCTTGTCCATTTGCACGGCATGTGCACCTTGAAGATTGAAAATCCAAAGACCAGTCCATGCCCTGCGATGTTTTGCACGAACGCACCATCAAAACAAGGAAAGCTCAGATCCAGCCCACGGCCTATAAAGATCTGCATGGGTTGCATCGTTCAGAAGTCAAAAGACCCTTCTAGCCGGCGGCCCACAGGGATTTGCACGGCCGTGCTGCTTAGAAGGCTAGGAAACCCCTTTCAGCCGGTGGCCCGTGCTGCCGCTCTAGCTAGGGTTTCACTAGTTTTTGGGCCTCTTTAAGGCTCATTTCCTACCGGCTATATAAACAAGCATGTGTCTACTTGGGTTTAAAATAGTTGAGTAGTTTGAAGAGAAACAATTCACGTTCTCCTATTTTTCTAAGAGTAGGTAAAGAGAGAAAGGGAATAACCCTTCTCTTTTCTTTTAATCCTCCTAGTTTTTCTTAAGGACATTGAATCCAATGGAAATATTTGGTTCAATGCTTGGGGAATAGTTTATTTTCTCAAGGATCTAAATTTGTATTCATGACTTGGTAGATATTTTGTGAGATTCTAGGTCCCCTTATTCTTTGAGTAAAGTGCTCATATACCCCTATGTTTTGGTGGTTTGTGCTAATATGACCCTGTGAAGTTGAAAAGTGCTATTGTAACCCTATGATTTTTTTGAATGTGCTAATATGACCCTGGAGGCCTGAATTTGGCTGGAATTATTTGAATTGATTATTATACCCCTAATTTAAAAAATTTAAAAATAAGAAAAGGTCAGTTATGCCCTCATGTCTATTACCCTAAACAAATTTTCCATTATTTCCACTTTCTTCTTCTTCTCTCCGCACACTTTCTTCCTTCTTCCTTCTTCCTTCTTCCTTCTCCACTTTCTTCCTTCTTCCTTCTATCTTCCGCTTCTCCACTTTCTTTGTCTTCTCTCTGCTCCACCACCGCTCCGCTCAGTTTCCTTCACCATTTTCTTCGTCTTCTCTCCGCTCCACTCAATTTCCTTCTCCACTTTCTTCATCCTATTTCTATCTCACAGTGCTACGGTAATGCAGAGCTGGTGTTACAGCGTGGAAGATGGACATATGGCGTTAATGGTGTTGGAAAATCCCATTCTAGTCGCTCTCTCAATTGGAATTCATCAAAGGTCAGTACAAATCCTTTATATTCATCTTATTTGGATGGATTTGGGATGGATTTGTTGTTCTAATTGTGGCGGTGGTACTAGGTCTAGAGAGGAAATGGTGGCGGTGGTGCTGCACCACCCTGTAATGGTGTTAGGGTTTAGAGAGGAGAGGAGATGGTATTGGTTATAATGGTGTTAGCTGTGGTCTGCTAGAATCGCCAGATCTATTGGTGGCTGGTTTCCAGATTCCAGTGGTGGAGCAGCGGCGGAGGTGGCAGAGGTGGCGGAGTAGCGGTGGTGGTGGAGTTGTTGTTGGCTGTGGTCTGCTGGCAGTGGTGTTGGTGGATCGTTTCCAGATTTCGGCCGCCGCCAATGGTGGAGCGGTGGCGGAGGTGGCGGAGCAGTGCGGAGGTGGAGTTGTTATTGGCCGTAGTCCACTTGGCAGTGGTGTTGATAACTCATTTCCAAATTCTGGCCACCGCCGGTGGCGGAGCAGCGACGGAGGTGGTGGAGTAACGGCAGAGGTGGAGTTTTTGTTGGATGTGGTCTGCTGGTAGTGGTGTTGGTGGCTCGTTTCCAGATTCCGGACGCTGCCGATGGTGGAGCGGCGGCGGAGGTGGAGGTGGTTATGGAGAAGAAGAAGAACCTAGGGTATTTTAGTCAATTAATTTATAATTTGAATGCTAGGGGTAGTTTAGTCTTTTTAATTTTGGTCAACGCCAAAAATTACTTAGTCAATGCCAAAATAGTGCCACGGGGTTATATTGGCACTTCAAATGCAAAACACAGGGCTACAATAGCACTTTTCAACTTCACATATTCATATTAGCACAAACCTCCAAAACATAAGGTCATATTAGTATTTTGCCCTTATTCTTTTATGTTTATGAATATCATGCTTGATTTTATCTTTACGTTCTTGTGAAATGCTTGTTAGATATATTATGATACACAATAGTTATATGTTTCTCGTATAGTGCTAGGCTTCTTGCCCTTGGGAGTGTGCAGTTAGGATATGCAAGATCGTGAGTCCCGGCTATGTGAGTGTATGCACATAGGCTGTGAGCACCGAATCCACTTACTTGTATGCCTAATTTTGACCTGGTTAGGAACGTCGTTGTTTCAACCCTAGAGTCATCATAAGACACTGATCATTTTGCCTCTAGGAAACATATGGAAGAGTGTTCATAGTGAAAGCTCGAGATGTAATGTTTTATAGATGTGAGCACCTTTGTGTGACATACATTGGGAAGTGTTGACTATCAACCCCAATTTGTGACATAGAGATAAGTTTATACTTTCAGTACTTGATAGAATCTAGGATCAAAGTCTTTTGCCGATCTTGTTATGCAAATGTCCCCTGGTGTTAGCTCAATAATAGTTTATTCTCTTATTCTTGCATGTTTAGTAGTTCATAGATAACCCCCCCCCCCCCCCAAAAAAAACCATGTCTGCTACACTTGCTATTTCTAACATGCAATGGAGTGATGACCCGATTGCAAGTCTTGCGTAGTTAGCTTTTGAATTCTAGCATCTCTGTGGACGACCTCAGACTTGCCACTAGCTACATTTTGGTAATTTGTAGTGAGTACGGGAGTAACAATATATATTTCTAATCTTTGATCTCTAAGCGCTCTGTGGGTTAGTATATTACCGACCCCAGGAGTGCGGATCAAACCGCAATTCCACCCATCTTCATCTTGTATCGAGACTCGCCACATACTTGACATATTTCCCGATCTTTATCCCCCCCCCCTCTACAACAAACGATCGTTCGGACATGCATGAATTTTTTGTAGTTCCAATCCCATTGGATAAAGAATCTTTATTGCATCACACAACCTATCGGGCATAAGATTACCTTCGAGAAGGAATTCCCTAAACAATTTGAGAGTTTATGTCATCAACTAGGGGTGTTCAAATTGTCTGACCCGACACATTTTGACCCGGCCCAATGGGGTAGGTCGGTTCAATTTCTCATTTGGGTCAAGTGGGTCAATTCAACTCAGGTCAGGTCGGGTATCGGTCGAGTCGGATTTTGACCCAAATCGACCTGTTTTGACCCATTTACATTTTGCCCCATTTTCTTGAGAAAAAAAACATTCTTAACAAAATTCTTAAAAAATAATTATTTTAATACAATATATCCACCATTAATTTACTGCATAAACAAGTGTAACATTCTTGAAAAAAAATTATAAAGCTAAAAATAATTTTGCAAAACTACTATTAATTATAAATTATATATTGATTAATATATGAAATATATATATATATATATATATATTCATAATTTTATATATTTTAGTAAAATTCTATTTTTGTAATCGAAATATTAAAAGTATTTTAACTCTTTTTTAGTCATGAATCAAGAGTCACGATATTCATACTCAAAAAGCAGTATTTAGTACTCCCTGCGTCCCACTCAAACTTCCTATTTCATTTTACGTTACTAATCAGTGTCCAACTTTAACCACATATTTGAATAGATATATAAACAATAATATTATCATATGTTATATAGTTAGATTCTTCGTAATTAGTAGTTTTTCAAAAGTAATTTTTTGTTTGTCGTTATTATATGTAGTTAAACATATTAACGGTCAACATATTTCTTGATAACCGTGAAAAAGATTTTATGAAATTTGAGTTGGGATGGAAGGATTTAAGATATTCATCAATTACTGGGGGTTAAAAATTTCAAGAAAGTATTGAAACATTGCAACATTGTCCTGCAAACATTACATTATTCACCCCATGTGGATTGCAATCACCCCGTGTGGATTGCAATAGCCCCATCTTGATGGATAGCAGCTGTCGCGAATTTGAAGCTCCCATCAGATTTGACCTTTACCTGGCGATGAACATGGATAATATGAAGCTTCAACTTGGCTCCAAAGTAGTACTCGCGCTAAGGCAGAGGACCCGTTCGAAGGGGTTCCGTTTTTTCCCATTGAAGTCGATGTTATGAATATGCGTAAATGACTTGAAAATTGAGTGATGAGACGTCAAATAAATGTATTTTTCAAATCATTTAATGCCCTTTTATCATATTTTTGTTGTAAAATTGCTAGATTTAGGTAGGTTTACATGATAAGGATTTTAGATGATCATTTTCAATTTTTATATCTAAATCCTTCATTTTGTAACCTATGTTTAGTCTAGTGGATTTTTGGTCCTTACGAGCATCTAGATTCCTTTTTGTAACCTTAATTTATAGATTGCTCGTGAGCACTTAAGAGTGGTTTAGTGAAGGCCATTTGAAATGATGGTAGAAGATGAAAGGTCACTCACAAAGTGGTAGAAGATAAAGTGAAGAAAGGAGAGCAAAGCAAAGGTGGAAGAATGATCTATGTTCTGAAGCAGAGTTCTGAGAATTTTCTGAGAAGAATCAGCCTCCAAGAGCGGTACCATTGGATTCCTCTTCTTGAGTACTATAAAATCAACTACAAGAACTCCCAAAACGGATCAACGGTTCACCCGGAGGAAGCAAAATAAAACGGGACTTTTTTCCGTCGAGACTCACGACGAGTGTGTCGCGACTCGCCAAATGTTGACCTGAGAGCTCACAATTTCCTGACCTGGTCGTGAATCACGATGGAGCCGTCGTGACTCGCGATAATTTTCCTGCAACTTGCATTTTACTCCCTTTTTTCTTGTACTATAAATAGCTTTTAACCCCCTTCTTCCCCAACTCTCTAAGCCCGACTTGGGGGCTCCGAAACCCTAGTTTTTCACCATTTTCTTCCATTTCTTCTTCTTTCTCTGTAGAACTTTGTTCTATATTATGGGTTTTGATTATCTAGCTTAGTTTTGTACTTGGGAGCAATTGATTGAAGCTTCCACACCTATGCAGTAAGAACCTCTATTTCACTCTTTCTTGAAGCATTTGTTATTCAGCATTCACGTGTTTAAATGTGATGTTTTACTTCATTTATGCTATGGGTTTTTTGAGTATATGAAGTGTTAGGGTGTTAGGAAAGTTTCAAATTTCTTAGCCCTTTGACATGAGAATCCAAGAACATGGAATTAGAATTTCTTGTGCATAATGTGTTGTGATTCTTGTTAGATAAATATGTTAATGTGGATTGTTCTCATGTTTGACCTATAGATGCAATGCAAGGTTGAATCTTGAATGTGGTTTGTTCTAAGTTTAGCCTAATGAATGCTATGTTTGGTTAAATGGCTATGTCTTTGGTAGAAGGATTGTTGTTATCAAATCTATGGTCCTTCATGTATGATATCATTGATGAAATACCTTTATGGTGTGGTTTGCCTAGAGTGATTATCAATGAAGTTTGCAAGTGGTTGTTGTTTGTCTTTGAAAATTACTATTAAGAAGGAATGAATGTTGATCTTCGAATGGGAAGTTTTAGCATTCCCCATAGGTAACGAATGTGGTAGAATGAGTGAATGGTTCAATGATCTACATTAGGTTTGGAAGTGGACAATAATTGCCCCCAATGCTTTGTCTTTTGTAATTTTTACCCATTTTTCTTAGTTTGTTTGATGATTAGCATAGTTACTTAACTTTGCTAGATATCTTGTCTTTTAATTTCATACTTAGGGAAACCAACCAACCAAACCCCCCCCCCTTTTACTTGCTTATATATATATATATATATATCTACTTCTAGCCTAATATAAACCTTATATGTTTAAACGCTTAAGAAAATCCATCTTCTTCGTGGACGACCCCGATTTACCACTATCTACTTAATTGTATTTAGTAAGCATAAAGGGCTTATAAATTATAACTTTGAGAGGTATGGCGACGATCTCCCAAAGTTTGGCGCTGCTGCCGGGGAAGAAGCGTTTATTTTTAAGTGTTTAGGTATATTTGGTTGCATATTAGCTTGTTGTTTTTATTTTTCACTTCTTTTTGGTTGTTTTTGTTCGGAGTAGGTATTTCTTGAGTTCTTGGTGAATTTTTATCGAGAATCCTTGCAATATGATTCCGGACTTTTGAAAAACAGAAAAAAAATTAAAAATGGAAATCTCACCTTGAGGGAACTCACCATGAGAAGAGAGGTTCAACAAGCAAGATTTTGTAGAATGTGTCATTCCGACCATCCTACCGAGTCTTGCTATATGTTGAGAGAGGAGCACTATGAGGAGGAAAGAACCCTTGGTTTCCAAAACCAATGGTATTATGAAGAGTGCTACAAAGAGGTAGGAGGTGTTGGTTTTCAAGGACAAGAAACTCAAGAATGGTATCCATACCATAATTCTTACAACCTGGAATGGAGTGGTAATCTAGATTGGTGGTATGAGAATGAGCCAGGAAACCAACAATATGAGCAAAATAGTTGGCCATCACCATCTTATACCTAACCCCAAAACCAAGCCCAATAAGGAAGTTCAAGTTTGACACGTGAGGAAGTCATGAATGCTATAGAAAACTTGAACTTTACTAGTGAGATACCGGACACTCTGCTCTCCTCTAGTGTTGAGGCTATTAAGGGGCATGCGAGGAGTATATTGGAAGCGTTGGCCCGAATGGAAACTCTTGATTATGAAAATACACCATCCTAAGTCGAACTCAAGGATTCAGTGAGTGAGATCCCTATGGGAAATGAGTTTGAGTTCGACGGAGATGAAGAGTTGGTTGTTGAGGATGAAAAAATGGAGGAAGAGGTGATTGTGCTACATTCATTAGCATCGTCACCCCTAACCCCACCTAGTGAACTAACTCCACCATTTTCGAAAGTTTTGAGGGAGATAAGAGAGGAGCTAAAAGACAATCCCAAGCCTCCTAACCACCCAACTCCTTTTAAACCATCTCCACATCCACAAAACTTTCCTCTTGAAAGTTTTGTACCCCCACCTCTATATTTTTGGATGCTTATGGTGAAGGGGTTCAAACCTTCACCATATGGATAACATTAGGGTCGTGACTAGGGATGATTTTCACATAGTATGAGTGTTCTTCCCTTTTTCTTATTTCAGATCTGGTAATTCTCTTTTGAATTTTCCATCCTCACACTATGAGGAGATCTAACACTAAGAGTAAAGGGAAAAACAACAATCAAAGGAGAGAAAAAACGTTTTTGAAGGAGGAGGTGATCGGCTTGGCTTCGTTGAAGATGAGGGCAAGGGAAAAAACAAAATAGGGCTGAAGAGTGTTCTTGACAAGTCACTTTCAAGCCCTAAAGAAGCTAAAACCAAGGAGCGGAAGAAAAAGAAGTTTTTGAAGAAGCAAAAATGAGGGTTCAAATTCAAATTTCAGCTCTAAAGAAGGGAGAAAAATTGTTTGGAGTGAAGAAGTGGAGGAGGAGAGCAAGAAGGAGGTAAGATCTTGGAGTTCTATACTCAAATCTAGCTCGGCAGAGATTCAATATTACCAACCCGTGGAGAT
Organism: Rubia yunnanensis; assembly: GCA_037428765.1. NCBI lineage: Eukaryota > Viridiplantae > Streptophyta > Magnoliopsida > Gentianales > Rubiaceae > Rubia > Rubia yunnanensis. The sequence continues at coordinate 67,389,422 of CM075066.1, forward strand.
AGATGGGCTGTTTATGGGTGAAATCACCATGGAGGAGGTGGAAGAAAGCTCAAAGCAATGGGAGACTACTATTATGTGCAAGGTTTTGGGCAGCAACCCACCATTCAAAGTCATGGAGGGGTTCTTTTTTTGGATTTGGGGAAGAAGAATCAACAAGGTATGGCTTCTAAATTCAGGAGTTTTTATGATTAAATTTCAAAGTAGGGAGCTTAAATGGGCTGTTTTGGAGAAAGGAGTGGTGTTCTTTGATGGGAAACCCATTTTATTAAAAGATTGGAATGAAGAAGATGTGGTTGAAGAACCTAATGTTGTCCTGGTTTGGATTCAGCTCCCCGGATTGCCATTGAAGTATTGGCAACCAAAACTCACAAGTAAGATAGTAAATCCACTTGGGAAGCCTTTGAATCTTGATAGAGCAACACAAGAGAAGGAGAGGCTGGATTTTGCAAGGGTGCAAGTTGAGGTGATGATAAGTTATACCCTTCCGGACAAGTTGATTTACCTTAATGAAAACAAGGTGATTGTTAGTCAGCAAATCTGTTTTGAATGGAAGCCAACTAAATGTGGAAAATGTGGGATGATTGGGCATAATGAGGAGGTGTGTAGGAAGAAAAATGGAGCTGAAAAAAGTCAAACGAATAGGAGATTTATGTGCCAATTGGGAGGATTGTGAAAGAAGATGAGAAGCAAGATGGAGTGAAAGATGTTAAGGGGCATCAAAAGGAAGCTAAAGAGCAGCAATGGGAAGTTAAAGGGCTGCTAGGGGAGGAGATTGAGTTCAAAATGGTAGCGAAAGGAATAAGGGCAGCAAGGAAGAAAGAACAAGATCCGAGGAGTTCAAGGAGTGAAGGTAATGGGTATACTCTCTTATCTGACCCTCCTTATGAATAGTAAATTTGCTTGTTGGAATGTAACGGGTTTGAATAAATGTGATAAGCATAGGAGGGTGAAAACATTTTGTATGTTTAATCATATAGGTTGTTTGGGGCTGTTGGAAACTAAAGTAAAAGAAGAGAACAAAAAAAAGTGTGGGGAAGAATAGGGCTTGGTTGGGAGTTGATAACAAATGGGAATGTTGTAGGGGGGAGAATTTGGCTAGGTTGGAGGGCTGATTTTTATGATATGAAGGTGTTGAATGTTGGGGATCAATGGATGGATTTTGATGGGTTGATTAGGAGCAATAACTTGAAATTCTTTTGGACGGTGGTTTATGGCCATAACACCATTGAAAAGAGAAAACCAATGTGGGAGTTCCTAAAGGGGCAAGGGAGTAGAGATGATAAACCATGACTGATCACAGGAGATTTTAACTCTCCTTTGGATTTTGGGGATAGAGAAGGTGGGAACGAAGTTGAAGAAAAGGAAGTCTTGGATTTCCAAGACGTGATGGAGGCTAGTTTGTTGGTTGCATTAAAACTATTGGCCAAATGTTTACTCGGAGCAATAGAAGGGAAGTGGGGGAGTTGATACAAAGCAAAATTGATAGGGGCATTGTAAACCAAGAGTGGGTAAGGAGGCTTGGCCAAGCCTTTTGTGAGGTAAAACCGGACACACTCTCGGACCACCATCCTATCATTTTGAGTTGGCATAAGGAAGACAAGAAGAAGAAGAGGTGCTTCAAATATTTCAATATGTGGGAGGTCTCACCACATTTCAAGGGGACAATCCAAGCGGTTTGGAGGAAGGTGAGCACAATGAAGGATTTTGGAAAGCTTCTTGAAGACATGGAAAAGCCTTTGAATAGATTTAATAGAAGGGAGTTCTCTAAGATTGGAGAAAGGGTGGAGAAGGCTAAGAAGGAATGGCTTTTGGCACAAGAGAGGTTGAATGAGGAACCAAGGGATGAAAGGAGGCAAATGGTGGAATTTGATGCAAGGAAAGTGCTTGAAGAATTAGATGAGGCCGAATACAAGTTCTTGCAACAAAGAGCTAAATTGCAATGGCTTCACAAGGGGGATAGGCCTACAAAGTTGGTTTATGCTTCTATGAGAACAAGGCAACACAAGAACCAAATTTTGAACATAAAGGAGGGGAGTAGATTACTATCCAATGTAGACCAGATTGAAGAACATTTGAAGAGACACTATGAAGCCATTTGGGAGTCTATTGGGAAACTAAAGACTTGGAGGAAAACTTGGCTATTTTTTGTGGATTTCTAAGCATACAACAACAAGCATCCTTAATCCAACCAATTGGTGAAAAGGAGGTGAAGAAAGTACTTTGGGGGGATTCATCCTAACAAAAGCTCAGGGAGAGATGGTTATACAAGCCAGTTTTTTAGGAGCAATTGGGAGATAATTGGAGGAAATATGGTGGAGGTCGTACAAATTTTTTTCAAGGGGGAAGAAATTCCAAACTCTTTGAATCAAGTCGTGATATCTTTGATCCCAAAGGTGAGTCAACCTCAATTTGCAAGTGATTATAGGCCTATTACTTGTTGCTCTGTACTTTATAAAGTGATAACCAAAGTAATTTGTGCAAGACTTTGTGAGGTGTTGCCTTGTTTGATTAGTGAGAATCAAAGTGCTTTTGTGAAAGGTAGGCACATATCACACAACATTCTTTTAACACAAGAATTGTTGCATAAGTACAAAGTTGATGGCATGAAGAGAAGTTGTGTTGTTAAAGTGGATATTAGCAAAGCCTTTGATTGTGTAAGCTAGAAATTTCTTGTTAAATGGCTTCAGGTTTTAAAGTTCCCTGGGTTGATGATAGATTGGATCAAGAGAAGTACAATGAAGTCATCATTTTGCTTGGTTTTGAATGGGAGGTATTATGAAGGATTCATGGGTAGAAGAGGAGTTAAACAAGGAGATCCTCTATCCCCCTTGTTGTTTGTTTTGAGCATGGAGTACCTTAAAATAATGATGGCAAAGGAGTACAAGGAGCAGCACATATAATTCCACCAAAGATGCAAAAAGGTTGGTGTGCATACTTTGTTGTTTGTTGATGATTTGCTTATCTTTTGTGGAGCAAACCAAAAATCCATGGAGGGTGTGAAAGGTTGCTTGAAGAGGTTTATGGAGGTCTCAGGTCTTGCAATAAGTGAGCAAAAATCTAGAATATATTTTTCTAGAATGGCTGAAGAGGAGAAAGACTTGTTGGCTGGAGTGTTAAATGTAACAAGAGAGGATTTTCCTGTGCAATATTTGGGGCTGCCTTTGTCTAATCTGAAGTGGAGGAAGCAAGATTGTGAGCAATTGGTGGATAAAATTAGAAGAAAATTGCATAGTTGGAATTCAAGTGTTCTTTCTTATGCAGGGAAGGTGCAATTGATCAATTCGGTTTTACTAAGTGTAGCTGGATTTTGGGCTAGTATACTAAGTATACCTGAGGGTGTTCATGAGGAGATTGTGAAAATTTGTAGATGTTTTTGTGGGGAAGAGAAGAAGGGAAAAGAGGTTATACTTCTATCTCTTGGGACACAATTTGTAGACGCAAAACTTTTGGAGAATTGGGGATTAGAGATCCTTCCATTTGGAACAAGGCTGCACTATGTAAGCAATTGTGGGATTTAAACTCAAAGAAAGATATTCTTTGGGTAAGGTGGATTCAAGCATATTACATAAAGGGAGGAAGTCTACAAGGAAGCAAAGGAGGGGTAAGTTCTAGTTGGCATTGGAAGATGTTGTGCAAATTGAAAGATAAACACTTCCAAACCCTTGGGAGTTGTTTGGACAAGGAAAGAAAGTTGAAGACAAGGATGGTGTATGATGACATGAAGGGAGGAAGCAAAAGGGACTTTTATGCAAAGGTAATTTGGGACAAAAACATTTTACCTAAGCATAAAATTTTCCTATGGATGCTATTGAAGGGAGGGGTGCCCACGGTTGATAGATTGCAAAAATTTGGGATTTTGAAGACACAACAAAGTTGTAGTTTGTGTGATGAGGTGGATGAGACAGCAACCCATTTGTTTTCGGGTTGTACATACACTAAGGGGTTGATGAAAATCTTTAAGTTGAGGGATATGAGCAACATGAGGCAAGTAAAAAGATGTTTTTTTATGATGGTAAGAAGAAGGCAAGACTTGATGTTGATGAAGCTTACTAGTGCCTTGTATAGAATATGGAATGAAGGAACAAGAGGATCTTTTGCCAAGAAGATTTGAAGATGGAGACCTTGGCTGCCCAAGTTGAAGCTGAATGCAAATGGAGAAGCAACAAGAGATGGAAAGAAATTTTGAATATGAGCCTAGATAGAATATAGAGCTGGTTGTTTGTTTGATTTTAAATAGCAAGTTTTGATAGGGGTTTTTGCTTGTAAAAGGCTAGGAGTGATGGCCTAATAACTCTTTTGGTTTGATTTGATCTATATACAAAAACTTTCATAAAAAAACATTAGGGTCGTGTCGATGACCTTAAAAATACGGAGCTTCTTGGGAGGCAACCCGAGATTCTAAGTTAGATTAGTATTTTTATTTTCTTGAAAAAACAATTCCTCAACCATGTCCTCAAACCCTTACCCAAAACCACAAGAATACCACCACAAAAAAAAACCACTACCAAAACCACCATCTAGGAGTACTACTAGTTGTTGCCTTTTGTGAGTGTTGATTGTGATTTGCATAGTTGTGGCTTCGTAGTTGATGGATCGAAGTTTCATATTGGGCGGAGTTAGAGAACATGGAAGAGAGAACATTCATTGAGAAGTGAGCATTGTCATCATCGGGGAAGGACCTTCAAATTCCAAGTTGTGAGTATTTTTTTCTTTCTCCCTTGTTTCTTTATCTTGTCCTTTTCAAGTTGAGGACAATGTGTGTTTCAAGTTTGTGGAGGTAAAGAGAAATATATCTCATTGTATTGTATTGTATTGTGCATATGCTCCACTTTGATTTGTATTGTTTGAAAAAAATGAAAAAAAAATAATTCCCGCTAAGTTGAAAACCCAAGAGGGCAACTTAGGCAAAAGTGGGAGGCCTGGATAGGTTGAAAACCCGAAAGGGTGACCTATGCAAAAATGAGAGGCCAAATGGTGAGGAAAAGGGTGAGGGTGAGCATTGAAAAAGAAAACTGTGTGAAGCTAGGATGAAAACCCGAGAGGGCTCCTAGACAAAATGAGAGAAATTGATAAAACAAATTATGCTTCTCTTGATTTGTCTATTGAGTGACTTTTTCGGTGGAGTAAGTTAGCTTGGCATTATATGTATACCTCACTTTTGTTATGGTTTGTTGGTTGTTTAGATTATCTTAGGTTTTGGGATGTGAGAGTATGAGAGATTCTTATATCTTGGGGGCTAGGGTAGTCTAGGAATATGATGTTGGATGTTATGGGAAAACTTTTACATGCAAGTTTACGCTTTGATCTTTGTTTGTTCTTTTTTACTCGAGGACGAGTAAGGTTTAAGTGTGGGGAGATTTGATGAGACATCAAATGCATGTATTTTCCAAAGCATTTAACACTCTTTTATCATATGTTTTTTGTAAGATTGCTATATTTAGGTAGGTTTACGTGATAAGGGGTTTAGATGACCATTTTCAGTTTTTATATCTAAATCCTTCATTTTGTAACCTATGTTTAGTCTAGTGAATTTTTGGTCCTTACGAGCATCTAGATTCCTTTTTGTAAGCTTAATTTGTAGATTTCTCGTGAGCACTTAGGAATGGTTTATTGAAGGTCATTCGAAAGGATGGTAGAAGATGAAAGGCCACTCACAAAGTTTTTTTTTAAGTTTAAACCATCCGGAGATGGGGGGGGGGGAATTTATAGGCTCCCCTAACCATAGAAATGGCTAAATCGCCTAAAAATTCATACATGAGTACAGAGGAATCATCCATATATTGATCTGAGAGCAATCAGAAGCTCCTGAATCAAGAGAATTGCTATCATAAGAAAAGTAACTATCTACAATAGCCTAAAATGGAAATAGTTGTCTATATATATCATTCCGCTGTTTTCCATAAACCGGTCGGCGAATCGAGAAATTGAAACCCCAGTATGTCTGTGGAAAACAAGCAAAAGAAATATAGAAAGAAGATTAGGCTCGGCCTAAAGATTCTTTGTGGAGGGAAGGAGCTCGCGCACATGGCCTTAGCATAATTCCTTGTTAGTCCAAGACTTCAACAGAAACTCCGGTGATCGTCCCAGGCACCAGCCAACCTGAAACAAAAGAGAAGGCAGAGTAGATTCCATTCCAAAGAAATGTCAAGTACCTACTCGTATACAAGGCAAACCCATTTTGTCTAAAGATATGAGTCCTCTAAGCACAGGAGGAGCTAATTGAATGTCTAAGATACCATGTAAACCATTCTCTAGTGAATATTTGGCCAAGAAATCTGCAGCATTATTAGCCTCTCTATGAATGTGTGTAATTGGGAATTTGTTGTGCAAAAGATTAAGTGCACTACAAACTGAAAAGTTCATCCAAGGTGTAGTCATGGGATTATGAATTCCTTTGATAGCAGTTAAGCAATCTGATTCCAGAGAACAATTTGCTATTTCCATTTCTGCACATAATTCATATCCTAACTGAATAGCTATTAATTCAGAATGTAGTGGTGAGGGGGATTGGAAAATTTTTGTTCTTATTGTAATCACATTCCCTAAAGAATTATTTACTACAACAGCTGCAGAGGAGTAACCACTTTTCCATGAGGCATCTGTATTGATTTTATATCCCAAGAGAGGTCTTTTCCATGTTACAGCAATTAAATGTTTCCTTTTCTTTGGATAAATTTGTGGGATAATGTTTGAATCGATCCAATACTTATGCTTTTCCAGCTTACCAAAAAGGTGATGAACAGTGAAGATGTCATGGATAATACATTTAAACTCATGTAAACAAACTACAGTAGAGAAAGGTTCATCTTCATAAATGATCTTGTTCCTCTTTATCCATAGGATCCAGATTGTAATCAGAAGTGAAGCAGTGATAATACGAGAGTGGATCTTGTTTTCAACATTAAAAGATAGGAAATATTCTACTCTGTGTTCCAACTTTTCAAAAGTAGGTTGCTGAAGATGGATCAAATCTCCAACTGCCTCCCAAACAGCAATAGAGGATGGACAAGAATTGAAAAAATGGTCTAGATTATCAGTATGGTTCATGCACATAGGACACCTCGATGCTAATCGAAAGCCTAACCTAGCTAGAATGTTATCAAAAGGTAGAATGCCATTCATTGCACGCCATAAAATGACTGACATTTTCTTAGGTATGAAACTGCTCCATACCTTGGCAAGGTGTCTGATTCTCACTTTTCTTCTCCTAAAAATGTGGTATGCAGACCTGATTGTGAACGTACCATTGGTGTTTGGTGTCCAGATCAGTCTATCCTCTTGTTGATGCTCCAGTTCCGCAACCTGCAAAATGGTAAGTATATTGGTAGCCAGGTATGGCTCCAGCTGTGGGAGGAGGTTTGCTTTATTTTGAATGAAATGCCTAAGGGAAATATCCTCAAATGGGATATTATGCCCATCAGGCCATTCATAGAAAAAAGCCCCTTCTCCCGCCACTCACAAAGTGGTAGAAGGTAAAGTGAAGAAAGGAGAGCAAAGCAAAGGTGGAAGAATGATCTATGTTTTGAAGCATAGTTCTGAGCATTTTCCCAGAAGAATCAGCCTCCAACAGTGGTACCATTGGATTCCTCTTCTCGAGTACTGTAAAATCAACTACAAGAACTCCCAAAACGGATCAACGGTTCACCCGGAGGAAGCAAAATAAAACGGGACTTTTTTCCGTCGGGACTCACGACGAGTGTGTCGCGAATTGCGAAATGTTGACCTGAGAGCTCACAATTTCCTGACCTGGTCGTGAATCACGGTGGAGACATCGTGACTCACTATAATTTCCCTGTAACTTGCATTTTACTCCCTTTTTTCTTGTATTATAAATAGCTTTTAACCCCCTTCTTCCCCAACTCTCTAAGCCCGACTTGGGGGCTCTGAAATCCTAGTTTTTCACCATTTTCTTCCATTTCTTCTTCTTTCTCTATAGAACTTTGTTCTATGTTATGGGTTTTGATTATCTATCTTAGTTTTGTACTTGGGAGCAATTGATTGAAGCTTCCACACCTATGTAGTAAGAACCTCTATTTCACTCTTTCTTGAAGTATTTGTTATTCAACATTCACGTGATTAAATGTGATGTTTTACTTCATTTATGCTATGTGTTTTTTGAGTATATGAAGTGTTAGGGTGTTAGGAAAGTTTCAAATTTCTTAGCCCTTTGACATGAGAATCCAAGAACATGGAATTAGAATTTCTTGTGCATAATGTGTTGTGATTCTTGCTAGATAAATATGTTAATGTGGATTGTTCTCATGTTTATCCTATAGATGCAATGCAAGGTTGAATTTTGAATGTGGTTTGTTCTAGGTTTAGCCTAATGAATGCTATGTTTGGTTAAATGGCTATGTCTTTGGTAGAAGGATTGTTGTCATCAAATCTATGGTCCTTCATGTATGATATCAGTGATGAAATACCTTTATGGTGTGGTTTGCCTAGAGTGATTATCAATGAAGTTTGCAAGTGGTTGTTGTTTGTCTTTGAAAATTACTATTAAGAAGGAATGAATGTTGATCTTCGAATGAGAAGTTTTAGCATTCCCCATAGATAACGAATGTGATAGAATAAGTGAATGGTTCAATGATCTACATTAGGTTTGGAAGTGGACAATAATTGCCCCCAATGCTTTGTCTTTTGTAATTTTTACCCCTTTTTCTTAGTTTGTTTGATGATTAGCATAGTTACTTAACTTTGCTAGATATCTTGTCTTTTAATTTCATACTTAGGGAAACCAACCAACCAAACCCCCCCCCCCCTTTTACTTGCTTATATATATATATATATATATATCTACTTATAGTCTAATATAAACCTTATATGTTTAAACGCTTAAGAAAATCCATCTTCTTCGTGGACGACCCCGATTTGCCACTATCTACTTAATTGTATTTAGTAAGCATAAAGGGCTTATAAATTATAACTTTGAGAGGCACGGCGATGATCTTCCAAAGTTTGGCACCGCTGCCGCGGAAGAAGCGTTTATTTTTAAGTGTTTAGGTATATTTGGTTGCATATTAGCTTGTTTTTATTTTTCAATTCTTTTTGGTTGTTTTTGTTCGGAGTAGGTATTTCTTGAGTTCTTGGTGAATTTTTATCGAGAATCCTTGCAATATGATTCCGGACTTTTGAAAACAGAAAAAAATTAAAAATGGAAATCTCACCTTGAGGGAACTCACGATGAGAAGAGAGGTTCAACAAGCAAGATTTTGTAGAATGTGTCATTCCGACCATCCTACTGAGTCTTGCTATATGTTGAGAGAGGAGCACTATGAGGAGGAAAGAACCCTTGGTTTCCAAAACCAATGGTATTATGAAGAGTGCTACAAAGAGGTAGGAGATGTTGGTTTTCAAGGGCAAGAAACCCAAGAATTGTATCCATACCATAATTCTTACAACCTGGAATGGAGTGGTAATCCAGATTGATGGTATGAAAATGAGCTAGGAAACCAAAAATACGAGCAAAATAGTTGGTCATCACCATCTTATACCAAACCCCAAAACCAAGCCCAACAAGGAAGGAATGAATGTTGATTTTCGAATGGGAAGTTTTAGCATTCCCCATAGCTAACGAATGTGATAGAATGAGTGAATGGTTCAATGATATACATTAGGTTTGGAAGTGGACATTAATTGCCCCCAATGCTTTGTCTTTTGTATTTTTTACCCCTTTTTCTTAGTTTGTTTGATGATTTGCATAGTTACTTAACTTTGCTAGATATCTTGTCTTTTAATTTCATACTTAGGGAAACCAACCAACCAAACCCCTCCCCCCTCCCCCTATTACTTGCTTAATATAAACCTTATATGTTTAAACGATTAAGAAAATTCCTCTTCTTCGTGGACGACCCCGATTTGCCACTATCTACTTAATTGTATTTAGTAAGCATAAAGGGCTTATAAATTATAACTTTGAGAGGTACGGTGACGATTTCCATTGAGTAGTTACACTGGACGAATAAAATGAAAATAATTGTATTTTTATTTATTGAGGGAATGACATTAATTAAATATAATATTATATTGTTATTTTAAATTATATTTAAATAAATTGTAATTTTTATTAATTAAATATTAATACATTTAAAAATTATTTATTTTATTCGAATAAATTATAAAAAAGTTTTACTATTTTTATATAATTTGGGTCAATTTGGGTCAATTTGGTTCATTTTGTGACCCAGTCTGATCTACCCGACCCGACCTAAACCAAAAGTATGGGAATTTTAACCTGACCCGAACCATTTGACTCAAAATTTTGGGTTTATTTTAATCGGGACTGCTGACCCACCTTGACCTGTGGGTCTGCATGACCAACCCTGACCTGCGGGTCTGCATGACCAACCCTATATCAACTTCTTGGTCTACCCAAATTTGGCATTCAAATCCCTCATTCCCTAAGTAGCACTCAAAAGCGAATGTTTCGAACCCTTATACAATGGCGTCTTCTTATCGTTATGCAAGGCTTGTATGAACTCAGGTTCACCGTCAAATTGTATCGAAACATCATCTATTATTTAATTTAATTCCTCGTTGCCATCTAATTTATCACCTGTATTAGTTTTATCCAATTCGATCCGTGTTAAACCAACAAGTGTAATTAGTTTGAAACCCTCTCATTACGAGATGTTCCGGCAACTTCTTCCTCCCCAAAAACACGTACACGTCATTTCTACGATCCTTACAAGGGCCTTCCCAAAAATACATCTTTCTTAGAAGCATGTTCAAACGCTAACACAATAAATGATTCTTCGAATGGCATGTAATCAGGTGATTTTCTAAGATCCTTGCCGATTATTTCAACTCGATCCATTCTCGTCTTCCTACAATTAAATGGCATTTCAACCTGTAAAATCATGTGATGTGAATTTATTATTTGATAAGCTTTTGTGAACTAATTTGCAAAAGAAAAAAATTTCCATGTTGGAACTAGCGGAAAGTTGAAGCCTAAATGGATCTAACCAATTGAAGAATATTACGAGGATAATGATATATGGATGACAAAGATGTCTCAATATTGAGTTAGGCATGTGATTGAAGCATATTGGCTTTATGGAAAATCCCTATTTTTAATGAATTGGAATTATGGAATATCTTGGAATATGTTGAGATAAGGAAAAATCACTTTATTCAAGGAATTTTGATATGGTTCAAAAGAAGATATGGAATTGAAATATTATGGAGACAAAGGTGGATATTTAGTATCTGCTCATCAATTATAAATATAGGACATCACGATTGTGCTACTCACGAACTTAATAGTGAAAATCTGCATTCAGATTTTTTATCTTTCTGAGAGTATTGCAAGAGCCAGAATTATACGTTCCAGCATATCATAACCCTTTGATCAAGTTTAGCATCGTGTACCTCAATTCCATGAGAGAAGGATATCCAGCGTCGACGAGTTTCGAGGTCAAAGAGAGTCTAATTAAGGCAGATCGGTAGCAAGGGGAGCTTGTGGAATCCACACATTATAATTAGATGGGATAAATATAATTGTATAGTTTACTTTGTATTGTATATTTCTGATTAGTGGATTTATTCTAGAGAAGTGGTAGAACGCGCGGAACCACATATTGGATCTTTCTCAGATGCGTAACCAAGTCTTGTGTGTTCATGCTTTACTTTATTGCATACTTGGTTAGATAGGTTATGCTGGAAAATGGTAATAATTATTTAATTAAATAGGTGAAAATAAATTTCAATTGGTATTAGAGCTAAGTAACTTATTCTTACCTTGGTTGGGTCAGGGAAAGTGTGATCTGGTTTTACCATTAACGACCAAAGAAGGAGCTTCTGTGTCTCGGCCACCACTGCTAGAAGGAACAAACTACAACTGCTGGAAAGCACTCATAAGAGTCTTTATAACCTCATTGGATAAACTATCTTGGCATTGTGTAGAAACTGAATAGAATTCACCAACTAAAAGCACTGTGGAAGGAGAATCTTCAAAATAATGAGAAATGAGTCCGAAGAAACCTAAACTTAAAGCTAAGTCATCATGGACTCCATATGAACTAAGGCTTTCAATGGAAAAATCCATAGCATTAAATGCTATCTTCACAACAATGGATGAAAATTAGTGTAAACTCATCTCTACATGTCATCGGGAAAAAAAGCATGGGATATTTTTCAAACAGTGAATGAAGGAACAGGTCATGTTCAAGAATCCAAACTACAAATCCTGACCACAAAGTTTAAAGAACTGAAAATGGAGGAGGAAGAGACTATTGTTGTGTTTGATGCTAAACTAGGTGATATCACCAATATGGCGCATCAACTTGGAAAATTTTATAAGGACTCCAAACTGGTGAAAAAGACTTTGAGATCACTTCCTCAAAGATTTGCTATCAAAGTTGCAGCAATAAAAGAAGCAAGAGATGTGACCACCATGACACTAGATGAGCTAATGGGATCATTGCAAACCTATGGGATGACGTTGGAACATCAAACAAAGAAAGTGAAAAAGGAGTTAGCTTTCACGACTTCATTTTCAAGAAACGCTCATGAAGTAATGGTGATGGAACTGAAGAACTTGCATTTATGACATAATTTCTCAATAATGATGAAAAAAGTGGTGAATAAAAAATCTCAAGAAAGATTAAGTGGTAATAGACCTTGAGCTCAAGATTTTGGCAATAATCGTGGAACTCGCATGGGACAACCTAATCATAAGTTTTCAAGAAATTGAAGTGGTGATGTAAAGAAGACATGAAGGATTCAATGTGGAGAATGTGAAGGATATGGACACATCCAGGCTAAATGTGTTAATACTCGAAAGAAGCAAGACAAGTCATATATAACCTCATGGAGTGAAGATGAAGAAGAGGATAAAGATGAAGAAGAACTTATCAGTAATGATGTAGCGTTTGGAGCGAAAATTCAAGATGTATAAAAAACTAACGATACATGTTCCAACATAGCACTGACATGCAAGACTGTATGTTCCAACACAGAAAAAATGGGGTCTGACTGCTCCTCTAGTGATAATGAAGGCTAGGTTATAAGTGATGAAGATATATACACATCATATAAAAAAATGTATGAGATGTGGTTGAAGGTTGTTGACTTAGATAAAGTTCTAAAAATATTTTTAAAAAATCAACTTGTTGAAAAGGAGAAGGTGTCGAAGTTTTTAACTATAGAACTCAGAAGAGATATTGTACGGTTTAAACAAAACCTGAGCTCAATAACAAAGAGTGCTGAAGTGGCTGAGACCACTATTAAAAAGTTGAACACTAGAAAAGCTAAGCTAGAAGATATACTCACTATGGGGCAGAACTTTGGAAATCGACATGGTATAGGCAATAACGGCCCATCAATTAGCACTATATATTTTAATACAGAGATTCAAGCCATGAAGAGAAAAGTGATCAAAACATGGCAACGTAAACCTCTCATTTGTAGTTACTGCTCCTATCAAGGTCCTACATAAGATCATTGTTTAAACTACTCGGAGACATTATGAATGACGACAATTATCTGCATGTTTGATGTGCCCACTTTATACTGTTATATTAGGAATTTTAGGATTCACTTTTGTACACTTTTGTGCTATAAATGTGACATTTTACCTTGAAATTATCTAAGGAGGGTTAAAAGATACTTTTACGCATTTATTACTTTTCTAGAGAATTTTGTGTGACAAGGTAATTTTTTTTAAGACTTTGAAGAATACATTTGAAGATTTGAAGACTTGTATTTGAGCTTTTGAAGAATTGAAGAAGTGAAGATAAAATGAGGATATGAAACAAAAAGGAGAAAGAAGAATTGGTGCTGGAAGTGGAGTCCGTCGCGAGGTCATCGCGACTCGTGATGGACGAATGGCCAGAAATTCTTCTTGCCTTTTGTACTATAAATACTCACCTCATCCTCTTCTCTTAAAAAAACCCGACTCCTCTTCTTCCTGCGTTTTTGTGGGTTCAAACCCTAGTTTTTCCTTCTTTCTTTTCTTAGTTTTGTAGGTTAATCATGTCTTTTAATTGTCTAATTTAGTTTTATCTTGGGAGCAAAGGATTGAAGCTTCCATTTCTATGTAGTAAGAACCACATATATATATATACATATATATATTTGGTGCTTTTGCTATTGTGCATTTATTGAACTTTGAATGTGAACTATTAATGGTATTGATAGTGTTGGAAGCTTGAGTGTATGAATTGCTTGTATGATTACTTGTTAGGGCTGGGAGAAAGTAGCTAATGCTCCCCTCTTTTAATGTGGAATCCAAGAGCATGAGTTAGAGCTTCTTAAATGATGTTGGTGTGTTGATAATTGCTAGATGAATGTGATAATGTCGAACTTGTTGTCATGTTTGTTTTAGGTAGCAAATGAGAGAAGTCTATGAATGTTGATCGTTCTTGACTAATCTTGTGTACATGCAAGAATTGGTTAAATGCTTAGACATGGTGTAGTGTTTATAAGTGATGCCAAACTTCTTGATTCTTCGTTCTAAATGCCATCAATGGGATACTCTTAGTACTAGGGAGTCATTGGTGAGGTTTGACAAGAGATGTCAAATTCACTCTTGCAAACGACTATCTAAGAAGGACGAAAGATTTATCTTCACAACAAGTAGTCGAAGTAGTGAATAGATTGTTTTGCTCATTCTTAAAGTCTTTGTTACTTATCATTCATGTGTTCTTAATGATATGTGTTAATTTATGCCACATGTTGTTTGAGCATAGGAAGTGTTTGCATGATTTAAGTGTTAGGAATTTTATAAAAGTGGTGAATTCCTTAGCTCCTTTGCATTAAAATCTACGAACATGAATTTAGAAATTCTTGTGCATAATGTGTGGTGATTCTTGCTAGATAAGTACGTTAATGTGGTAGGTAACAAATGTGATAGAATGTGTGAATGGTTCAGTGATCTACATTAGGTTTGGAAGTGGATATCAATTGCCCCCAAGGCTTTATCTTTTGTACTTTTAAAACCCTTTTTCTTAGTTTTGTTTGATGATTTAGCATAGTTCCTTGACTTTGCTAGTTGTCTTGTCTTTTAACTTTCATAACTTAGGACCACCAAACAACCAAACCCCCCCCCCCCCTCCCCCCATTTACTTGCTTTTATATGTGTATATACATCTACTCCTAGCCTAATAGCAACCTTTTGTGCTTAAATGCTTAAGAAAATCCCGCTTCTTCATGGATGACCCCGACTTGCTGCTATCTACTTAGTTTTAGGTAGTAAGCATTTAGGGCTTATAAATATGAACTTTGATAGGCACGACGACGGCCTCCTAAATTTTGGTGCCGCTGCCGGGGAAGAGGCGTTTATTTTTAAGTGTATTTGGTGTATTTGGTTGCGTATTAGCTAGTTATTTTATTTTCCACTCCTTGGTGGTGGTTTTTGTTCGTATTGCTTGGGTTCTTGGTGAATTTTTATCGAGAATCCTTGCAATATGATTTTGGACTTTTAAAAATTTTTAAAAAATAAAATAATGGAGTGTTTCACCTTGAGGGAACTCATGATGAGAGGCTTAACAAGCAAGGTTTTGTAGGATGTGTGATTCCGATCATCCTACCAAATCTTGCTATTTATTGTGGGAAGAGCACTATGAAGGGGAAAGAACCCTTGGTTTCCAAAACCAAGGGTATTATGAAGAGTGCTACCAAGATGCAGGAGATGTGGGTTTTCAAGGGCAAGAAGCTCAAGAATGGTATCCATACCACAATTCTTACAATCTGGAATGGAGTGGTAATCCAGATCGGTGGTATGAGAATGAGCCGGAAAACTAACAATACAAACAAAATAGTTGGCCATCACCACCTTATACCATACCCCAAAACCAAGCCCAACAAGGAAGTTCAAGTTTGACACGTGAGGAAGTTATGAATACAATAGAAAACTTGAACAACTTTACTAGTGAAGAACCGGACACCCGGCTCTCCTCTAGTGTGGAAGCTATTGAGGGGTATGTGAGGAGTATATTAGAAGTGTTGGCCCGAATGGAAGCTCATGATTCCAAAAATACACCATCCCAAATCGAACTCGAGGCTTTGGTGAGTGAGGTTACCATAGGAAATGATCTTGAGTTCGAAGGGGATGAGGAGTTGGCTGTTGAGGATGATAAAAAGGAGGAAGGGGTGATTGTTCTACATTCATTAGCATCGTCACCCCTACCCCTACCTATTGAACCAATTCCACCATTTACGGAAGTTTTGAGGGAGATAAGAGAGGAGCCAAAAGACTACCCCAAACCTCCTAACCACCCAACTCCCTTTAAACCATCTCCACCTCAATAAGACTTTCCTCTTGAAAGTTTTGTACCCCCACCTCTCTACTTTTGGATACTCACGGTGAAGGGGTTCAAGCCTTCACCATATGGATAAAATTAGGGTCATGCTAATGACCTTAAATATACGGAGCTTTTTCATGCCAACCACGTAAATAAACTCAGCCCTTTATTTTGGTTTTTGTTGTTGAGTTTTTGTTATTTTGGCTTGTTTGTTTTACGGTGTATTTTCTATGATTTTGTAGCAAAGTGAAGTGCATTGCATTGGAGGAGATGAAGGAATGAGATCCATGAGAAAGGGAAGAAATCTTGGAATATTGGTAAGAAAAGATTGAATTCTTTCTAAGTGCTGGGAGGTCTTGTAATTGCGAGTCGCAACGACCTTGCGATGACCTCGCGATGACCTCGCAATGAACCATCGCGAGTCGCGATGTGATTAGAAGTTTTGTGCTGCAAATTCAGCTCCCAGCCACCACTTTTAACGAGTCGCAATGAGCCATCGCGAGTCGCGACCAACGGGTCCTCAAGACAGCATCACCACGAGACCTCGAGTCGAGCCGAACCCAAAAAGCCATCAGTCATCGAGGCCGTAGGCCCTCGAATCAAGCTGAAACCTTTGAGACATCATTCCCTCGAGACCTCAAGTTCTCTAGACTGGAATCCTTCGACTCGAGTTGGAGCCCTCAAAACCTCGGTTCCTCGAGGTTGCAAGACCAGCCCTTCAAAAAACCATGAGTCTTGAGACCCTCATCCCTCAAGATCAGTCCTTTGAGACCAGTCAGCCCTTGAGAACTTAGGTCCTCGAGACCACAAGCTCTTGGCTCGAACAGACGAAAGTCCATCACCCTCTCGAGGCCAGCTCTCAAGACAAACCCTCGAGACATCGTCCCCTCAAGATCTCGAGGCAGCAAGCCCTCGACTTGAGCAGAACTTGATAGTCCATCACCCTCTTGAGGCCAGTTCTCAAAACCAGCCTTCGAGACATCATCCCCTCAAGACCTCAAGGCCGCAAAGTCCTTGGCTCGAGCCAAACCTGAAAGACCATTATCCCTCGAGACCATCATTCCTCGAGTCGAGCCAAATCCCTCGATGCATCAGACCCTCGAGACCTCCTATCCTTGAGGCCACAAGCCCTCGACTCGTGCTGAAGTTCTCGAGACCTCGGGTCCTCGAGGCTGCAAGCCCTCGAAACCTCGGGTCCTCGAGGCCACAAGCCCTTAATTTGAGTTGAACCCAAACGTGTATCATACCCTTGAGACCTCGTATCCTCGAGGCCACAAGCCCTCAAATCATGCTGAAGCCCTTGAGATCTCGGCCTCTTGAGGCTGCCATCCCTCGACTCAAGCTGGAGCCCTCGAGACCTCGGTTCCTTGAGGCTGCAATCCCTCTGAAGCCCTCGAGACATCATCTTTCATTCTCGAGCTCGGCCTGACCCGAGCCTTCCCTACCAGTCTCGACTTGCGACAATGCATCGCAAATTACGACCAGTGCTATCGCGAGTCGCGATGAAAAATCCAAATTTTCAGCTAAGCTTAAACACTGCATAATCCTTCTTTCTTCTCCAAATACTCCCAAGAACCACCACATATCCACTCATCACCATCTCATATTTAATGACATATGAAAATTCTTGCATCTTTATAGTGTCTTTGTTGATTGTAGTATGCCGACTACATCATTGAGTCTTTAATCGCTATATTCTATAATGATGCTTGGATATGTGTCGATATATGTTAGATATTTTTATTGGATAATCTTATAGTGGTAATTGCATAATGGATTGGTTGTTCTTTGATAATACTATGGTTATTAACTCTTGATGCTAAACCTAGTATTACAAATCCTTATGTACTTATGAGTTTGATATTGTTCTTTGTTGTGTTAGTCTTGATCAAGCGGCGCCAAGGAGACAACGTTTTGCTCAAGGGGTGAGTTCTTCTATGGCACTTATGCTTCCCCTTCCGGCTCCAAAACTAATTTTGGGACTGATTCTATACAATTACATTGGATTGCGTCATATCACCGGCGACTATGCATAGAAACGTGTGTCCCTCTACCTCTTACCTTGAGTTTTATTATTCTTTCCTTACATGTTTACATTGAGGACAATGTAATGTTTTAAGTGCAGGGAGGGGTTAGAGGACTCACATGCATGCTAGCTTCATTTGGAATGTTTTTTGCTACTTTTGATTGGAAAAACATGATAAAAAGAAAGAAAAAATTCAAAATTTAAAAAAATATATAAAGAAAAGAAAACCTGCTAAGTTGAAAACCCGAGAGGGCAACTTAGGCAACATTGGGGGCTCGGATATGTCGAAAACCTGAAAGGACGACCTAAGAAAAAATGAGAGGCCAACTGTGCAGAAAAAGGTGAGATGTGAGCCCAAGAAACATGATGTGTGGCTAGGATGAAAACCCAAAAGGGCACCCAGGCAAAATGAGAGAAAGGGAGAAAAAGAAAAAAAAATGCTATGATTTCACTCATTTGCCGACGTTGGAGTCATATGGTTTCGGTTGTTATATGGATGGATCGGGTAGCTTAACATCTTTAGACCTCTTGGGATTGGGTAACTTAGTGGGTTCAAAAATGAAGTATGGGTATGAAATTCTCGATTATTTTATACTTCATTTTGGTTGATATATTGGCATTGGGTGAAGTATGTGTTTAAACCTCCTCTGTGGTTTTGACTTCATTTTATGTCATTGGACTTTGGGATTATCAATTCGGGACATTGAATCTTTTTTATGGGTAGTGAATTGATAAGTGGTAGGTTTGGTTAGATTTAGGAATTGGGGTTGTGTGTGTGAAAAATTCTCATTTGAGCTTTGATTTTTGGATTTACGATATTGAGAGTTTTTGTGAGGTTTTGATTGGGGGAATATTAGTTTAGGATATGGACATATGAATTCATTCGTGTGCTTGAATCTTTTCTTACTCAAGGGCGAGTAAGGTTTAAGTGCGGGGAGGTTTGATGTGCCCATTTTATACAGTAATATTAGGACTTTTAGGATTCACTTTTGTACACTTTTGTGCTCCAAATGTGACATTTTACCTTGAAATTTTCTAAAGAGGGTTAAAAGTGAATTATACGCTTCTACTACTTTTCTAAAGAATTTTGTGTGACAAGGTAATTTGTTTGAAGACTTTGAATAATACCTTTGAAGATTTGAAGACTTGTATTTGAGCTTTTGAAGAATTGAAGAAGTGAAGAGAAGAGGAGGATATGAAACAAAAAGGAGAAAGAAGAAATGGTGTTGGAAGTGGAGTCCGCCGCGAGGTCATCGCGAGCCCGTCGCGACTCGAGACAGATGGATGGCCAGAAATTCTTCTTGATTTTTGTACTATAAATACTCACCTTATCCTCTCCTCTTAAAAAACATGAATTCCCTCTTCTTCCTGCGTTTTTGTGGGATCAAACCCTAGTTTTTCTTTCTTTCTTTTCTTAGTTTTGTAGGTTAATCATGTCTTTTAATTTTCTAGCTTAGTTATATCTTTGGAGCAAAGGATTGATGCTTCCATTTCTATGTAGTAAGAACCATATATATATGTATATATATTTGGTGCTTTTGCTGTTGTGCATTTATTGAGCTTTGAATGTGAATCGTTAATGACATTGATATTGTTGGAAGCTTGAGTATATGAATTGCTTGTATGATTACTTGTTAGGGTTGAGAAAGTAGCTAATTCTTCCCTATTTTAATGTGGAATCCAAGAGCATGAGTTAGAGCTTCTTAAATGATGTTGGTGTGTTGATAATTGCTAGATGAATGTGATGATGTCGAACTCGTTGTCATATTTGTTTTAGGTAGCAAATGATGAAGTCTATGAATGTCGATCGTTCTTGACTAATCTTGTGTAAATGCATGAATTGGTTAAATGCTTAGACGTGGTGTAGTGTTTATAAGTGTTACCAAGCTTGTTGATTCTTCGTGCTAAATGCCATCAATGGGATACTCTTAGTACTAAGGGAGTCATTGGTGAGGTTTGACAAGAGATGTCGAATTCACTCTTGCAAACTACTATCTAAGAAGGATGGAAGATTTATCTTCACAACAAGTAGTAGAAGTAGTGAATAGATTGTTTTTCTCAATCTTGAAGCCTTTGTTACTTAGCATTCATGTGTTATTAATGATATGTGTTAATTTATGCCACATGTTGTTTGAGAATAGGAAGTGTTTGCATGATTTTAGTGTTAGGAAGTTATAAAAGTGATGAATTCCTTAGCTCCTTTGCATGAAAATCTAAGAACATGAACTTAGAACTTCTTGTGCACAATGTGTGGTGATTCTTGCTAGATAAGTACGTTAATATGGTAGGTAAAAAATGTGATAGGATGTGTGAATGGTTCAATGATCTGCATTAGGTTTGGAAGTGGATATCGATTGCCCCCAAGGCTTTATCTTTTGTAGTTTTAAAACCCTTTTTCTTAGTTTTGTTTGATGATTTAGTATAGTTGCTTGACTTTGCTAGTTATCTTGTCTTTTAACTTTCATAACTTAGGACCACCAAACAACCAACCCCCCCCCCCATTTACTTGCTTTTATATATGTATATATATCTACTCCTAGCCTAATAACAACCTTTTGTGCTTAAATGCTTAAGAAAATCCCTCTTCTTCGTGCATGACCCCGACTTGCCGCTATCTACTTAGTTGTAGATAGTAAGTATTTAGGGCTTGTAAATATTAACTTTGAGAGGCACAAAAATTGTCTCCCAATGTTCCAATATAGACGATGTCCTACGATAAAAGATCATCAGAAAGGTATGGATTCCTAAGCACACTAATTGTCTTGCTTCTCACACTTCTCTTTTTGCACACTCTAGAGACTCGTGGTACTTGATTGTGGGTGTTCACAACATATGACTAGAACTGAAGAGTATCTGACAAAGATCAAACCATACAATGGTGGATTTGTTACGTTTGGTGATGGAAAGAAGAGTCGATTAGTTGGAAAAGGTGACCTGCATATCAAGGGATTCCCTATCTTTACAAGTGTTCTGCTTGTAGAAGATTTGAAGGACAATCTGTTGAGTACAAGTTAGTTGTGTGATAACAATATGACTGTGGAATTTCATAAAGATAAATGTATAGTGAAACATGGTGAAAATAAAGTACTCTCTAGAACTCTCTCTTCAGACAACTATTACTTGTTGGAATAAGAGGTGAAATGTCTAACCTCTAAACAAGATGAAGGAACAATGCAACACAGGAAGCTTGAACATATGAACTATAAAACTCTGGTGAAACTTGAAATCAGTACGAGGTATGCCTACACTCATTGAAAAAAGGGAATTGTGTGCGGACCATGTCAACAAGGTAAACAGATTCGATTACCCCCTCGTTAGTTAATATATCACCACCTCAAGAATACTTGAATTACTACACATGGATTTGATGGGTCCAGTCAATACACAAAGTGTGAGTGGTAAGAAGTATATCTTTGTTTGTGTTGAAAACTTCTCAAGATATACGTGGGTGGCTTTTCTTAAAGAAAAATCTAAGATTGTTGAAGTAATCATAAGCTTAGTGATAAAACTATAGACAGATAAAGGAAGTCCAATTTTCAAGATCATAAGAATTTGTAGTGAGCATGAAAGTGAATTAGAAAACTCTCAGTTTAGTGGTTTCTGTGATGAGCTCAGTATTCAGCACAAATTCTCAGCATCAATTACTCCTCAGCAGAACGGTATCGTGGAAAGAAAGACCAGTAGTCTACAGGAAATGGCTTGAGCCATGTTTGCTGAGAAAGGAATTCATAAGAAATGGTGGTCAAAACCATAAATATAGTGTGCTACACAATAAGCCGAGTGTATCTTCGACCATTCACTGGCAAATATAAATCTGGAAGGGAAAGAAGCCAAATGTGTCGTACTTTCATGTGTTTGGGAGCAAGTGTTATAATCTCAGAAATAGAGAGCAATTGGTAAAGTTTGACAACCGCAGTCATGTTGGAATTTTTCTTAGATATTCTCTGAACATCCACTCTTATCGAGCATACAATCTTTGTACAAATACTCTTATGGAATCCATAAATTTCATCATGGATAATTATGATGATAAACAAGGATCAAGTGAAGGACAAGATGAACCAGGTGTAGAATATGTTCCAGCACATCTGAACATCCCGCCTGACCAGCCGGGCTACGTTGGAACATCTGAACAATTAGACACTCCTGTTGAATTCGAAGAAGCCGAGTATATTGGAACATCCGCTTCTACTTCACTATCTCATGTTCCAAAATAGGTTTAACCTGAACCCAGTATCTAGAGAACTCAAAAAATTCCTTGGGTAAATTACAGAGAACATGCAGGATTACAATGTTTCATCTCTCTAATTGAACCAAAAAAATACAAGGAAGCTCTACTTGATGAATGTTGGATTGCGGCAATGCAAGAGGCACTTGGGAAATTTGAACGCAATGATGTGTGGTATCTCACTTCTCACCCTAAAAGTGTAAATATCATTGAAACAAACTGGATCTTCAATAATAAATATGATGTTGATTGCCATATTACTCGGAATAAAGCAAGTTTGATTGCTCAGGTATATACTCAGGTTTAAGGAGTTGATTTTGATGAGACTTTGCACCATTTTCCAAGTTAGAATCTATTCAAATTTTACTTGCTATTTCTTGCACTATGAGCTTTACGTTGTACAAGATGGATGTCATAAGTGTTTTCCTGAATGGCGTGGTTAATGAAGAAGTGTACGTGGAACAACCAAAAGGATTTGAGAATCCTCACTATCCACATCATGAGTATCGACTCAAGAAGGCACTGTATAGACTAAAACAAGAACTAAGGGTGTGGTATGAGAAACCACTACCTTTCTTATCGAGAAAGAATATCGTCAAGGGGAAGTAAATCGCACCTCGTTTGTGTTTAACAAATCATCACATATTTTGATTGCTCAAATTTATGTTCATGATATTGTTTTTGGCTCTACTTCACCATCTATGGTACATGACTTTGTAACTTTGATGCAAACTGAATTTGAGATAAGTATGATTGGAGAACTCAATTATTTTCTAGGACTTCAGGTGAAACAAGAAAATTGTGGCATGTTCATAAATCAAAGTAGGTATGCCTTAAATTTGGTAAAGAGGTTTGGACTGAGCAATTCTCGAGTTGTAAGAACACCTGTGAGGGCTACTGATGAAGGATGAGAAAGGAGTTTAAGTTGATCACACATTGTACAGGAGTATGATTGGGAGTCTACTGTATCTTATCGCAAGTTGGCCAGACATATGTTTCAGCGTAGAAGTATGTGCAAGATTTCAGGCAGATCTTAACAAATCTCACTTGACTGCAGTCAAAAGGATAATTAGAAATGTTAGTGGGACTTTAAAGTATGGAATATGGTATTCTAAAAATCTAGACTCTCATCTGGCTGGTTATAGCGATTATGATTGGGTTGGTAATGCGGATGATCATAAAAGCACCATAAGATGATGTTTAATTATTGGCACGAATATGGTATCTTCGTAAAGTAAGAAATAAAATTAGATCTCCTTGTCAACTGCTGAAGCTGAGCACCTTGCTGCTGGAAGTTGTTGTGTGCAACTATTATGGATG
This sequence comes from Rubia yunnanensis, assembly GCA_037428765.1. Classification (NCBI taxonomy): domain Eukaryota; kingdom Viridiplantae; phylum Streptophyta; class Magnoliopsida; order Gentianales; family Rubiaceae; genus Rubia; species Rubia yunnanensis. The sequence continues at coordinate 67,413,240 of CM075066.1, forward strand.
AAACAAATGCTAATGACTATGGAATTAAAGAAAAGGTGTTATGCGACAACAAGAGTGCAATTGATAAATCAAAAAAATCCATTTCAGCATTATGCAACAAAGCACATTGATATAAGACATCATTTTATTCGGGATCCGGATGAAAGGAAGGAAATGGTGGATGTTTATGTTCCAACATCTGAGCAATGTGCTGATATTTTTGCAAAACCATTGGATACTGCAACTTTTGAGCTCATCGGGTAACACTAATGTGTCCATTTTATGTGCATTTTTAAGTACTTTATGGGATCAATTTTGTGCTCTTTTGTTAACAAGAGCTTGTGTTTTACCTTGAAATTCTCTTAGGAGAGGTAAGAGTGACTTTATGCTCTTTTACCTTTTTCTAAGTGGATTTTGTGTGACAAAGGAAGAACATCGAGACTTGAAGACCAAAGACCATTCAAGATCACCTTTTTAAGACTCTAAAGATTTTAAGACTAGCTTCAAAGATTGAAGACAAAAAGAATCGGGGATTTGAAGGCAATGCGACACAAGGGTGAAAATGGGCAGCCCGCCCGGGCTAGGCCATTCCTGTCCGGGAGGGAGCCTGCTACAATTTTGCTTTTTGCTTTTCTTTTCCTCCCTCTTGTACTATAAAAGGAATTTTTGGTCACCCGCTTCATATCCTCATCCTCTTGGCCGAATTTCCTCCTCAAAGAACCCTAGTTCTCCATTTTCTTTCATCTCCTCCCTCTTTGTTTGTGTATGAATTCATCTATGAAGGTTAGTATGATTTGTATTAGCTAATCTAGTTCTTGGGAGCAATTGACAAAGGCTCTCAAGCCCATGTCTTAAGAACAATTTGTAGCCTATTTGATACTCTTACTATTATGCATTTATGGAGCATTGAATGTGTTTTTTAATGTCATTAATGTTCTTGAAAGCTTGAGTATATGAAGTACTTGTATGATATGCTTGTTAGGGTTTTGGGAAATGGGTTGATTTTCCCTTTTATTGATAGGAATCCAAGAGTATGATTTATAGCTTTTGATTGTGTTGATGGATTGATAATTGCTAGATGAATATGATAATGTTGAATTATTTGTCATGTTTTTTTCTTGAAGCAAATGAGAGAAGTCTATGAATGTCGATCGTTCTTGACTAATTTTGTGTAAATGCATGAATTGGTTAAATGCTTAGACACAGTGTAGTGTTTATAAGTGTTGCCAAGCTTGTTGATTCTTCGTGCTCAATGCCATCAATGGGATACTTTTTGTCATGTTTCGACTAAAGGAGTCATTGGTGAGGTTTGACAAGAGATGTTGAATTCCCTTTTGCAAACTACTATCTAAGAAGGATAGAAGTTTAGTCTTCACAACAAGTAGTGAAAGTAGTTAATAGGATGCATGTTCAATGATGGATAAGAGGCTTGGAAGTGGAAGTCAATTGCGCCCAAGGTTCCGTTAATTGTTGGTTTAATCACCTTTTAGTTATTGTTGCTTACTTTGCATATTTAACTTGCTTGATTAGTTAACTTGCCTTTAATTTCATAACTTAGGACCAAAACCAACCAAACTCTCCCCTCCCCCCATTTACATGCTTATATATATATATACATATATATGTATAAGTATGTATATATATGTATATATAAGTATGTATATATGTGTATGTATATATATGCTTATATCTAGTATGTTTTCTCCTATATATGTTTAAACACTTGGAAAGATCCTTTTCTCATGGATGACCCCGACTTGCCATTATCTACTTATTTGTAGATAGGAAGCATTAGGGCTTATAAATATTAACTTTGAGAGGTACAACGACGACCTCCCAAACATTTAGATGTATGTCGGGTTTGAGGTTTTTTTTCTTTATTCACTTTTTTAGTATCCTTTTTATTTGCATGCATATAAATTCAGAAAAACACAAAACAAAATAGAAAGAAGAAAATTGAGAGCAAAAAAATAGAAGGTGGGAAGATATGTTGGAATTCAAGTTGTTGACATGAGTTAACAAGTGGGAAAAGGGTAATAATGACTTTTACTTGGGAAGGAAAAAAGGTGGTGCGGGTAAATAGGCTAAAAGTGGAGAAGTTATTTCTCTTTCAAACTATTTTTCCATCTCTCCACACTAGTGGAGGAAGGGCCATTAAAGTCTATTTTATTGAACCGGAGAAAACACTTTAGAACTACCTTCTCAGGTGCCTCCTTTGATCAATTTTGATCAAAAGCAGTTCAAATAACCGCCTTTAATAGGGTCTAAAATAGGTTCCAAACTCGAAACCTATTACTGACCTTCCAAAAAATAACTGCCGGAAACCAGCGAGGAACAGATGAATAGAAAGAAAATTGTAGTCTAGGCTTCACCAAAAGAACCAAATGACCAAATTGAGGCATCTCATGACTGTCGGCCCAAGCCCAATCTCGATCTGGTTTGGCGACGGCTATGATCTGCAAAAGAAAATAAACCCCGGACAATCCAGGGGGGAGATTATCCAACGATCTAGTTAGTAATTAGTATAGGGAAAAAGCAGGCAATAGATTGTTACCAAAAATAGAAGACATACCTTCTTATTTATACTTTTCTAAAACCCTAATATCCTTGGTCTATGACCTAGCTTCCTTTGTCATCTAGTGAAAGACCCAACTGTAAGCCCACTTAGGTATATTTTAGGTCTTGGGCCTCTTTCTAGGTGATGAGAATATTAGCTCATGTAGGTCTTAATTCTACCATGTCATCAAAAGCCCCTAGAAAAACTAAGTGATCTTTCGACTTTTGAAGTCGTATCTCATCAAAGGTTAACCCTAGTCATCGAAGGTTATACCCACTAATTGACTTCTGGTATGGTTTGCTATGATGTGAGTGACCTTCCAGGGTTCTTTATTTCTTGTGTTACAGGAGACCACTTACATTTTTCTCAAATTTTCTGACCTTTAGAGTTCCAAAAAGGGCACGTGAATGGGCTTAAAGCCGGAAAATGGCGCCCGTGGAGCAGTCATAAATGGGTTTTTCATCTTTTCACGTCTTTTTAGACCTTCCGCTTTCTAGGTTATCAATAATTTACCTCTCTCTTTCCTTTTCCTTTCCTTTCTTCTTTCGTTTACATTCTTTTTTTGCAGGTTTTTCTCTCTACGAGCTTTTGAGTCACAACTTCTCCAGCCCCCAAGCTTTAATCCTCTTCTCTCTTCGCTTTAACAGTAAGTTTCCATGAATTCTCAAACTATTCCCCTTTTTCCCAATCTTCTCCTTCTATTTTTCTTGAGAGGGGTGATGGTGAGGGAGCGAGTTCATAAAAAAATAGGTTCTCGAGTAGTGTCCGCCCTCAATTTTCGGTGAGATTTCCCCTCGATCGACTAGGTTTCCAACCAACTCGGAGAACACGAAGTTTGTAAATCATATTTACAGCTTCGGCAAGTCTCCCGATCCTCACGAAGGGGTTGATTCTGCTAGAGTAGCTCCAAGCACATACACAGCTCCTAGGTTGAGAGGGCTTCAAATGAAATTCTGTATGAACCTTCGAGGGGGAAGTTTGTAGTTAATAAGCGTTTGGTTGCCAAGTTTTCATCGTCTGAAGATAGCTGGGAGAAGTATGTTTTTCCCGAAGAGGTGAAAAAACTAATCAAAGATATCACCTTGTACCAATGCATCCCCCTTAACGCTTGACTAAAAGCTCTCGAAGTGAATGAGCACACCTCTTTACCAATAGGGAGAGTTGGGACTTATATCAAGCATATTAGGTCAGGTCTCATCTTCCTTTTTCCTTCTTTGCTATCGAGCCTAATGGAGGAGTTCAGTGTTAGCTTATCCCAACTTCAACATAACGTGATTGTAATAATAATTGCCTTTCTGGTTCAGTGTAGGGAGGTGGACTTGAAACCTCGTTATGAGTTATTTCGAGCCGCATATTCTTTAATTAGTAATTGAGATGTAAAGGGTACTTTCACCTTAGGTAATAGGTAATATGGTCGGAGATTCATCATCCCCCCTTCTAATAACTTGGGATATCAAAATAAAGCCTTATCCTTTAATTTTACAGGAACTTATCGAACCCCTTGATGGAACCCTGAAGTCCTTGTTGAGATAAGGACGAGGAAATATGGTATCCCGGAGAGATTATGTGAGGACGTAGAACACCTTCACAGACCTGAGCCCTTAGATACTGATATCTATCGCCCTGCAACTAAGGGTGCTAAACCTTTCGTTTGGCCAAAGAGGTTTTACGAGGTTATGTTTTGGCTGACCGTCAAGCGTTCGAAGAGGTTAGCTCGGAGGGTCCTGTATATAATAATAAGAGAAAGAGAGGTAACGATAGGCTGCCTTATCCATGGCCTCTTGGATCTATGGATCTTTCTCAAGGAATAATTATTGAATAGATAGCTTCTTTGGACGACTCTGAAGGTCTTTGGGATAATATTTTTAGAAGTTTGCTTATCTTTTTTGTTAAGGCTTGTAACTCGCTTTTTATTTATGTAGTGAGCAGTGCAGAAGACTTCTTCAATGCTCTTGAGCAAGAATTAAACCTTCAACTAAAGGTACCAGCTAAGCAGCCTACCCGAGTGCATACTCAGTCAGGATATCGGGAGAAGCCCCCATTGCGGGAGAAGTCTTCAAAGAAGGCAAGGTTCGAGGCCGCAGGACCTTCCACCGAAGCTGGCCCTAACAATCTCTATTACGAGGTTGATAATAATGACTTGTCCTTGGGGTATCTTGGGCATTTGAGCAACGAGCCTTCGGTATGTTATTTTATTACATATTTTTAACTCTATTTTTTTAACTTTCTTCCTTGCTTATATCCCCCTTATTTCTCATGCTTATTTAGGTGGTGGTGGTTGTTCGATCGACCTTATAGTCAACTGGCATTTTCTCCAGCCAGGTCTTTCCCCTACTGTAAGGTCCTATTGAAGAAGCAGTTGAAGCTGCTTGACGAGATGAATGTGCCAAAATGCAGAAAGGGATGAACAACCTGCAGGAGGACATGAGGAAGTTGAAGGAAAAAAATAAGTGTCTCTCAACAAAGAAGTGTTTTCCTGAATCCCAACATGCTTTGCTAGCAACCTTCATTAACAAGATAATGCCTTTCTTCACCTTATAAGGATTGGGAAGTCATGGGGTCAAACCGAGGTCTACAATTGGGTGGATGATCACCTTACCCCCAAGCAGGCCAAGGCCCTTGAGGTGCATACCAACCCAGATGCCAAGAACAAGTTGAAAATTTGGTGGGGTAAGCTGTCCACCCCATGCGGCTTCAATCTTCGACATCTTGATGTCATCAAGAAAGGAAAGAGGTTTTACACAGCTACAAAACTTGAGACCTTACTATTCCTGATCATGCTTCAAAGACTGGTGATCGAGCTTTGAAAGGGAATAAGTAGAATGTTAAAGATGATCAGGGTAGTAAGGATGATTAGGGAAACTATCTAACCAAAGAAGTTTCTAGGCTGCAAGGGGTTATGGACAATAACCAACGGTTTTGCAGTGAGATTATAAGTCAGAATTATCACCTCTTGAACCAGGTGTATACCCATGCAGCTACTATCCAGCCCTATTCTGATAGCTTTTGAGCACATGGATTATCTTATGGGGTCCTCGATATGGGCTGTATTGGTGATTATTTTAGGTTCTTGTAAGATACCGAGATGGCTATGACCCAAATTACTTTGCGGCGTTCGATGTCATTCACGAATGGAAAGAGCATCTTCGACGAGAAAACACTGCCAATTATCAGAAAGAAGGTCCTTCAAATAGGGGTTCTTCAACAGGAATCTCTTCGAAGGGTAAGCGTTCTAATAGGGTCTCCAAAAAGAAGACTCTGTCTAAGAAGAGTACCCAGGCTAAAAAGAAGACTCAGTGTCAGGGTAATTCTCAATCTGAGACTAAGACTCTGCCTGTTAGTTCTTCCAACTGAGCTCTCTCGGTTGAATCCATGGAAGAGACTCATATGATGGTTCTCGATGTTGGTGAACGTGCCCTACCATTCCCTGAAGGTGACGCGGAAAAGGACTCATCGCCTTCTGGGGACTTAATACTTTGTCAAAGGCGACGTACCAACCCCATCTTCTAAGCATCAAAAAGCAAAGTTGATCGTTTATTCACGATTGCTACTGGGGTAAAATTGAAGAACATTCGATGGTCTGATAGATCGTAGGTGCATAATATTTCCTTATTACAATTAAAATCTCTGATTGTATAACACTGGTGTGGTTATTAGCCACATGAATGAATCTTAATAAGCAGTGGACAATGTAATAGAAGAATAAGTTGCTTGTTCACGGACTTATTCGATCTTTTAGGATATATTTGTTGTTTTAGTGTCAAATCATTTTGATCACTCAAAGGACATTCGATATTGTGAAAGTGAATTTTTCATATTGCTTAAGAGCGAACTATTTGAATGTTTTATAGTGAGTTTATTTCATCGCTTTTGAGTGAACAGTTCGATCGCCTAAATGTGGATTTATCTTATCGCTTAAGAGCGAATCATTCAATATCATAAGAGAAAATTTATTTTATTGCTTAAGATTGAATCATTCAATAGCTTAAAATCGATTTTATTTGATCACTTAAAAATAAATCATTCAATCGCTTAAAAGCCAGTTTATTTCATCACTTAAAAGTGAATCATTCGATCGCCTAAAAGCGAGATTATTTTGCTTCTTAAAAGTGAATCGTTTGATCAATTAAAAGTGAGTTTATTTCATCACTTAGAAGCAAATCACTCGATTTCTTAAATGCGAGTTTATTTTATCTCTTAAGAGCCAATCATCTGATCGCTTAAAAGCGAGTTTATTTTTTCCCTTAAAAGTAAATCATTCGATCTCATAATAGGGAGTTTATTTAATCGCTAAAAAGTGAATCATTTTATCGCTTAAAAGCGAGTTAATCGATTTCTTAAAAGCGAGTTTACCTTATTGCTTAAAAGTGAATCATTTGATCGCTTAAAAGAGAGTTTATTCTATTGCTTAAAAGCGAATCATTTGATCGCTTAAAAGCTAGTTTATTATATTACTTAAAAGTGAATCGTTCGATCGCTTAAAAGTGAGTTTATTTTATTGCTTAAAAGTGAATCATTTGATCACCTAAAAGCGAGTTTATTTTATCACTTAAAAGTGAATCATTTGATTGCCTAAAAGCAAGTTTATTTTTCCGCTTAAAAGTGAATCATTCGATCGCTTAAAAGCGAGTTTATTTCATCTCATAAATTCAAATCATTTGATCGCTTAAAAGAGAATAGGTTGTATCAAATTTTTGGAAGTGTCAAAATTTTCATTAAGTCAACTAGTTGCTGCGCAGAGCATACGAATCTGGTAATAACTACATAGTGGAATCAGCTACCCATCAACTTCATCGAACCTAAGGCTACCCCCCCTTACAACTGATGATAATATCGAAGATTAACTATGTTCCACCTCCTCGGAATGAGATCACCATTCATCGAGCCCAGGGTATAACTCCCCCCCAGGTGAGCTTTGAGTACCGATAAGGTCCTTCCCAGTTTAGGGGCAAACTTCCCCTCTGGCTCCTAGCGGTTATTCTCATTTTTCTCATTATGAGATCTCCCATGAAAAAATGTGCTCCTTTCACCCTTCGATCATAGTATCGTTTAACCTTCTCCTTAACTTTGGCTTCTCATATGGACATCGTGGCACACCTTTCTTCCAACATATCCAATTCTAGATGATGGGTATCTTTGTTGCTGGCGGCTATCATCATTCTAGGACTTGGAATTTCCAATCTCTGCAGGGATCATAGATTCTGAGCCATATACCAACCCATAAGGCATATCTCCTATGGTAGAGGATTCCATCGTTTGATAGGCCCATAACACACTAGACAGTTTGGTAACCCAATTTCTCTTTGCTCTATCTAGCCTTTTTAGAATTCCATTGACAAGGGTTCAGTTGGTAACTTCGACCTACCCATTTTCCTGGGGGTGATATACCGATGTTACTTTCAATTGGATCTTGAATTCCTTGCACCGGCTTTTGAAGGGATAATTCGTCAACTGGGTTCCATTATCTGTAATGAACACCTTTGATATACCAAAGCAGCACATGGTATTCTTCCAGCAAAACAAAATAACTGATTTCTCCTTGATGTTTGTCAACGGCTCTGCTTCGACCCATTAAGTAAAGTAATCGACCGTCACTATCTGATATTTGAACCTTTCGGGTGTTTCTGGGTAAGGTCCCACCAGATTCACTCCCAATTTTATCAAATGGCCAAGAACTGAGTATGTTGATCAATTTTGTCTGAGGGGCAAAGGTTATAGGATCATATTTTTAGAATTGGTTGCAATCCCAGATATAATGGTTGGCATTCTCGAACATGGTTAGCCAATAGTACCTAGTGCGGATCATTCTTCTTGCTACTGAGCGGGCTCCCTGGTGACTACCACAAATCCCTTTGTGGACCTCCTGCACCAAGTAATGTGCATCACTAGGTGTAACACATTGAAGCAGGGGTTGCAGGTACCCCATTCGATACAAGGTCTCATCATGTATTACATACTTGGGTGCCTTAAGTCAAACATTCTAGGCTTCGATAGGGTTTTTGAGAAGCAATCCATCTTAGAGGTATCGAACAATTGGGGCCATCCATGTTTCTCCTTCAAAAATTGCCATCACAATGAGTTCTTCAAAACTTTGCTTCTACAAAGTCTCAAACATCACTTGTTTCTGCACCAATCCCCCCAAATTTGAGGAAGCCAATTTGCTTAAGGCGTCCACCTTGTGATTTTTCTCCATTGGTACCTGAGAAAAAGTATATGATCGAAAGCACTTCAATAGAGGTTTCACCACCTCCAAGTAGCACTGTAAACTCACATCTTGGGCCTCGTATTCTCCATTGACCTAGTTGAAAATGATTTGGGAATCACTAAATATTTCCACATCCTCCACTTTCATTTCATTTTCCAATCGAAGGCCAGTTATCTAAGCATCATACTCTGCTTCATTGTCTGTGACCCCGAACTTAAAATACAGGACATAGGGGTAGTCAGTACCATCAGGGCTAGTGAGAAATACTCCTGCCCCACTTTCCCCGGAATGAGATGATCCATCCACGAGTAACTTCTATACTCCTTTCTACTCAGCCTTACAAACATCTTTGATGGCCTCCGTGGTTTCCACAATGAAATATTCCAAGGCTCTTGGGTGGTAGTATATTATGCTCTCTCAGCTCTACAGCTCATTTCATCATTCTCCCCAAAGACTCAGGCGTTAGAAGGATCTGCCTGATTAGATAATTGGTAAGCAAGAATATGGTGTGACCCTAAAAATAAGGTCTTAACCTTCGAGCTGCATGGACCAATGCCAAGATTAACTTTTTGATAGTAGTGTACCTTTTTTCTGGGACATACAAGGCTCTGCTAACAAAGTATATATAATGTTGTTGTTTCTCATTCTCCTTTACCAGTACAACACTAATAGCCAGAGCAGATACCGAGATGTCAAGGTATAAGACTTCCCTCTTCTCTTGTTTCATCAACGTAGGAAGGATTTTGAGGTGTTCTTTCAAAGCTGTGAAGGCCTTTTCACAATCTTTCATTCATTCAAACTTTTTGGCCTTATGAAGCACATCAAAGAAGGGTAAATGTTTTTCCGCCCCCTTGGATAAAAATTGGCTTAATGCTGCCAAAAACCATGTCAACCTCTGAACTTCTTTCACAGTACATGGACTTTTCATATTTATCAATGCTTCCAATTTCTCAAGGTTAACATCGATCCCTCTCTTTGAAACCATGAAGCCCAAAAACTTTCCAGCATCTACTCCAATCACACACTTCGAGGGGTTCAACTTCAAGTTTTCCCCTCGTAACCCATCAAATAGCTCTTCCAAGTCCTGCAAAAATTGGTCGTAGGTCACACTCTTCAATACCGTATCATTAACATAAATATCTAGGTTCCTCCCAATCTATTTTTTAAATAGTTTGTCTACCAGCCATTTGTAGGTAGCCCCAACATTCTTAGTCCAAACGGAATTTTCTTATAGCAGAAAGTGCCCAGGTCCATGATGAACGGAGTCTTCTCTCTGTCCTCTTTTGCCATCAATATCTAGTGATAACCCTTATGGGCATCGAAAAAGGCCATGATTTGATAACCTGTTATCGCCTCCACCAAATGATACATCAGAGGCAATAGGTAGCTATCTTTTGGGCAACATTTATTCAGATTCATGAAGTCAATACACATGTGTCGCACCCCATCTAGTTTTGGAACCAGGACTGGGTTAGCTAACAATTGGGGGTATAACACCTCTTCAATAACCCCTGTCGTAAGAAGTTTATCCACCCCTATTTTTATCGCCTCAGCACTCTCAGGGGAAAATATCCTTCGTTTCTACTTAACAAGCTTTATCAAAGGGTCAACATTCAATTTGTTGTGCAGCCACCCCCGTTAAGTCCAAAGTGTCCCAGGAAAACACATTGCAATATCAATCCAATAGAGCCTTCAATTCCTGTTTCATCATTTCTGTCATCATATTTCCCACGGCTACCATTCCTAGGCCTTGAATGGCGAGTGGCTGGGATAAGCTGGTCCAGCTTTCCCATGCATCGAGGACACACTTCTTGCTTTCCACGCGTCTTTCTTCATTTTATAATTGCATATTCGAGATACTGCCTGATCCTCACGAATAGAAGACACCCCATTCTCCGTTAGGAACTTCATCATCAAATTGTACGATAACCATACTGCTCGAGCCTAACATATCCCATGGCCTTTCCAGTATCACATTATAAGGAGAAGAAGCATCGATGACTGCGAAATTGCAATGCACTGTGACCCCTTTGTTTCTAACGGCAACCCTTACAGGTAAGGTTATCTCCCCTATCGGATAAACTGCCTTTCCCGTAAAACCCGACAAGGGCAATGTTAATTTTTTCAGGTTCGTACGCCCAATTCCAAGTTCATTGAAGAAACTCACAAACTTAATTTTGACTCCACTTCCATCATCAACAAACACCCTTTTCACCATTGCAATCCCAATCACAGCCAAAATAACCATAGGGTCAGCATGGGGGTTTTGATTTGAAACTGCATCAATCTCAGAAAATGTGATTATCTCATTACGGTGAAGCCTCTTCCCCACTAGTTCTCCTGCCGGGACACGTCGCAACTATACTTTCATAACTGCATTTGAAGATGACCCACATCCACTCGGGGTCATTAATTGTAGCTAATTAACCCGAACGGAGGCTTTTGTGGGAAATGTCAAAGATAAGATTTATACTCTACACCTATTCTTACTACTAGGCTACCGATGGGGTAGTTAGCGGTAATCCTTTGGTATATCCAAAAAAGATGCTAGGGCCTAAGTATCAATGAAAATACAACCTCGTGCGGGTCATCAATTCGTACGAGTGATAGGAATAACTAGTAAATACAAACAGGGGGGTTTGGATTTTCATATTAATAGCTACAAAACATGAAATTAAAAGGAAAGTAATCTAATTAAGCTAAGCACTTGGGGACTCATTGTGCAACATGGTTAATATAATGTTTTGATCCTCGATTCATTCACATAGATATTTAGACAAACCTAATAGGGTTGTCATAACATGTGGTGTGGCCGAGGGCATACACTTCCTCGTACCGGTCACGTCGGGTGCGCTCGCAACCCTTCATCGACATCACATAATTAGAAAGTAGTGCACTCGTGGTGGAAGCCTGGACCATGTTGGCACGAGCCATGGTCAGGAGCATCGATCTGCTTAGAAACTTGGGACGAAACACGACCTTTGGTGCGGGTCATCGTCAGGAGCATTGGTCTGCTTAGAAACTTGGCACGGGGTGCGGTCTTTGGTGCAGGCCGTCAACTGGTCTTGGCACCTTGGACTTGGAATGGTGCGGGCCATCGTAAATGGGACAGTACTCCCCCATATTTAGCCAATTTTGAGTGCAGATTGGAACTTGTGCTTATGGCCTGTGGCATTTGGTGCAGACCGCGCCATTCTCTCATGTTGAAAAATTTTGGCACGCGTCGTTGGTGTTATGCACTAGCGGCCCGTGCTGACCCATTTGTGCCTTGGCCGGCTGAATTTCTTTCCTTTCCTACGGGTGAACCATTAGTCCAATTTATGAGCTCTAGTAGTCAATTTATAGTGCTCAAGAAGACGAATCCAATGGACTCATCCTTGAAGATTAATTCTTCTTGGATAGTTCTCAGACTTTGGCACAACTTAGTGGACCATGATTCACCGTTTCTTCGTTGGCCGCCATGAACTCCAATGCCACCTATCGTTGGCTCCAATCTCCTTCTACCACACATTGATGTTTGTGGCCTTCATTTACTTCCATTCTAGAGGTGAATGGCCTTCGATCTCTTCTAACAACCTTGCAAACGGCCTTCAGTATCTTCTACGGCTCTTGCAAATGGCATTCACATAAAGATTATCACAAGGAAGATCTAGGAGCCCGTCCATATAAAATGTCCATTAGTACTAATTAAGTCTACAAAATGTGGGATTTAGACAAGAAACCCAAACATAGTTGTCTAAACCCCTTGTCATGTAAACCCAACTAATACTAGCAATCCACCAAATAAAACAAGCTAAAAACTATGCCGAATGCAATGGTTAACACACGCAAAATGAAGCACATCACACTCCCCACACTTAACCCTTTACTCATCATCGAGTAAATAAAGACAAGAAAAAGAATTAAGAAAAATGTAGCATGCAAGCATAAGTTAATCGAGGCATCCAACTTATTCCTAGATTACCCTGTTTCCCCCAAAAAGAGTAAGAGTCTCATAACTCTCACACTCCCTGAAGAACATAAGCAATCTAATCACCCAAAAGTAAAATGTGGAAAAAGGTAAGCAAAAAGGATAAGTGTTAACCTAGCTTACTTTTCCCAAAATGATCTCAAAGCAATCAAAGAGTCTTCTCCCAAAAACAATCCACTGAGGAAATCCAAAAGGCGTCGACTTGGTTGTAACATAGGGATAATTTGTTATTCTCAATCTAGTTACAACTAAGGAGTCAAGTGTATCATCAACCTAGTTTTTTGTTTTCTTTCAATTTCTCTCATTTTTCCTAAGAGCGCTTTTGGGTTTTCAACCAGGCTTTAACGCACAAAGGGTACTCATTTCTCACCTTTTTCCACACGACCTCATTTTTGCCTAGGCTCATAAGCCTAGCCTCTCTTTTTTACCTAGGTCTTTAGACCTATCCGGGCTTTTCCCAATGTTTCCCAAGTTGTCCTTTCAAGTTTTCAACTTTTCTGGGCTTTTATATTTTTTTCATTTTTAAAATTTTTTTGTGTAGCACAAAATCGCCCCAAAGTGGGCTTCATACTATAAAAGATAAGCTCAAAACAAAAAATACACCACCAATAGCTTAAAACAACCTAACCCATGCAAACTAAGAACCCTAGCATAGCATGTCATGTACCAAATGAACATCCAAAATCATCCCTCAACAATCAAAAACTAAAACCATCGACTAGGAAGAAAAACTACCAACGAAAAACATAGAATGCACAGAGGAAATCCAAGAATGAAACTCCCTAAGTGCTCACTACTCCCTTCCCCACACTTAACCAATGCATAGTCTCTAATGCAACAAAAATCGTGTCAAAACATAAGTGAGGTTGGGAGAAATAGAGACACTTACTCTTGCGGCCCCGAAGTGCCTTTGACCTGCCTCCCCCCTAGGTCGTGGAAATTGTAGATTAGAATTACCCGGTTGGAGGCAGTGTGGTCAGAAGATAAGAGATTTATAATTCCACACCTTGTTCCTACTACTATGCTAACTATAGGTTAGTTAGCGGTAAACCCCGGGTTTGTCCACAGAGACGCTAGGTCTAATGTATCGACTCAAACACAACCTCGTACGATTTATCAATCTGCACGAGTGAAAGGAAAAGCTAGTAAAGCAAACATACAAATAGGGGGGTTTTTGGTTTTTCAATCTAACAAATACTAAACATGAAATAAAAACACAACTACAATATTAAGCTAAGGACTTGGGGAAATCATTGATCATCTTGGTCAATCTAATGTTTCTATCCTCGATTCATTCACATAAACATCCAGACAAACCTAATAGAGTGTCTATAATACGTGGTGTGGCCGATGGCATACACTTTCCGGTCCCTTTCATGATTGGTGCTCTCGCAACCCTCCATCGACGCTGCCATTGTAATTAGGGGAGAACAACAAGGTCCTACCATTGTTGTAGGTGTGTTTCTCCCCTGTGAAATTGCGTCTTGGGCTTCCACAACAAGTGCACTACTCCCCTCTGGTCCTATCAATTAGGCCCAAGGATCGTAGGCACCTTATCAATGATACAAGGGTTTCTTGTAACCCTAGCTTGCTACTATTTACCTATCTCTACCTAGAACCCCTCGGATGACTTTACGAAGTCAGCTAAGGTTGCTACGATGGTAAGTAAATCAGAGTGACCTCGAATCCCCCGAGCACACACCTACACGAATGCGTTGTCTTCTACTAATTCTAACAACCAGGTTTCTCTTCCCAAGGGGGCATCGATATTTGCACCATACATGAATATAGTATAAAGTGTGTGCTTATATGTGGTGTACTATTCATACATTTAAACTCAAGAACAAATCACAGTAATATTATGAACACAAAATTTGGATGAACTAAAGAATATCAACAATCATATAGATTAGACCAAGTCACTAAAAGTTATCCCCAAGCTATAGAAACTACTCCATTGACATGAAATTCAAATAAAGATTTGAATTTCACACCTTAGGATCAAAGCAAAAAAAAAAAGATAAAGATAAAGTTTCTACTAAGGAGAGAGTCTCCAAACTACTCTTCTAATCTAATGTATCGTATTTGATGTATGAAAACCTAGTAGACAAAGGTTCTATATATAGTAGTAGGAGATTGGACCTAAGCATAGGCCCAAAATAGGACAAAATAGGGTAAACCCTAGCTAAGCCGCCGCTCGGCACTGGGCATCACAAATGATGTAGCCCGTGATGTGTCCTTGGCATGGGGCGCAAGGAATAGCACGAGCCGTGTCCCTTCATGTTTACGAGGCATCGAATCTGGGGTGCACGGGGGATTTTCATATTGTGCAGGGCGCGAGGCTTTGCGCTGACCGCGTCTAACCCCTGGCCCGAGCCACGTCGTCTTCTGAGGGGCGCCTTTAGGTTGAAAATTGAGCATCTGATCCGAGCTCGTGGCCATTAGCGCAGGCCGTGGTCAAAAAGGGTGCTTTGCTCAGAAACTTTGGTGCGAGCTGTGTGATTTCCCACTCCCCGTCAACTGGTCTTGGCATATTGAGCTTGGAGCGCCGCTGGACGCCAAAAATGGTACGTTTCGCGCCATACTTAGCCGTGTGGAGGGTTTTTCACTTTGTGTTGGCGGCCCATAGCCTCTGGCGTGGCCACGTCATAGCCCTGCGCTAGTCTTCTTAGTGTGGGGCATCTCCTTTAGCGCGGGCCGTTGGTGCCAAACCATGCATGGCCCGCGCTGACCCGTTGGTGCCTTGGCCAGCTGAACTAGTTTCCTTTGCTACGGATGAACTATTAGTTAGATTTGAGAGTTTTAGTAGTCGATTTTGTAGTACTCGAGAAGAAAAATCCAATGGAACCATTTTTTAAGGCCAATTATTCTTGGAAGTTTCTCGGATTTGAGCACAACTCACCGAACCACGATTCCCCATTTCTTTGTTGGCCGCTTTAAACTTCGTTGCCACCTATCTTAGGCTTCAATCTCCTTCTACCATGCATTGATAATTGTGACCTTCGTCTACTACCATTCTAATGTGAATGTCTTTCTTCTCTACTACCGTCCTTGCAAACGGACTTCAATATCTTCTACAACACTTAAGAACGGCCTTCACATAAAATTTAAACAAAAAGTACCCAAGGGCGACCTACTAAAGATGATCACAAGGAAGATTAAGGAGTCTGTGTATACAAGATGTCCATTAGTACCAATTAAGTCTAAAAAATGTAGGAGTTAGACAAGAAAACCAAACATAGCCGTCTAAACCCCTTGTCACGTAAACTCACCTCATACTAGAATTCCCCCAAATAAAACTAACTAAAAATTAATCCAAATGCATCGGTTAATGCATGCGTAGTGAAGCAGATCAGACTCCCCACACTTAACCTTTTACTCGTCCTCGAGTAAATAGAAGATAAGACAAAGAATCAAGCAAAATGTAGCGTGCAAGCATAAGTTAACTGAGGCATTCAACTTATTTCTCCCAAGAAAGTAAGAGTCTCACAACTCTCACACTCCCCAAAAAAAATAAGTAATCAAACCACCCAAAAGTAAAGTGTGGAAAAAGGTAAGCCAAAAAGATAAGTGTCAAGCTAGCTTACTTTTCCCAAAATGATCTCAAAAGCAATCAAAGAGTCGTCTTCAAAAAAATCCACCACGGAAGCATGCATTCAACCTAGTTGTTTGTTTTCTCTCAATTTCTCTCATTTTTCCTAGGAGCCCTTTCGGGTTTTCATCCTAGCTTTAACACACAAAGGGTACTCACTTCTCACCTTTTTCCACACGACCTCTCATTTTTGCCTAGGCTCGTAAGCCTAGCCAGGCCTAGCCTCTCATTTATACCTAGCCATTTAGACCTATCCGGGCCTTTCCTCATGTTACCTAAGTTATCCTTTCGGGTTTTCAACTTGTCCAGGTTTTTTATTTTTCAAGTTTTTCAATTTTTTTCGTATAGCACAAAATTGCCCCAAACGTGAGCTTCATACTACAAAAGATAGTCAAACACAAAAATACAAAACCAATTTCCTAAAACATCCTACCCCATGCAAACTAAAAATCCTAGCATAGCATGTCATGCCACTAAATGTTCATCCAAAATTATCCCTCATGAAACAAAAACAAACATCATCAACAAACAATAAAAACAACTACCAAAGCAAATCATGAAATGCACCAAGGAAATCCGAGAATGAAGACTCCTTAAGTGCTCACTACTCCCTCACACTTTGCCCATGCAAAGTGTCTAATGCACAAAAATCATATCAAAACATAAGTGAGGTTGGGGGAATAGTGATACTCACTCTTGTGGCCCCAAAGGGCCTTCATCCTCATGACTCATAAAGCTCCTATCCATGTACCTAGTTGTTTGAATTGTGGCCTCAATGCTATCCATCCTTGAACTAAGATCTTCCACTTGCGAGCGCATCCCTTCTATCACTTGAACTACCTCTTGTAAAACTTGAGTAGGTCTTGCAAGCTTGTCCCCAAGTAAATGAAAATGGTCAATAATGTCCATAGATAAGCGAGAGCGGCTAGGAGGTGCTCTCGGAGTGGACTTGCACTTGGCCTCCTCAACATTTATCTCCGAGTTGGCCATAACTCTACAGAAATCTCTCTCAAATTTCCGATCGAGCGAAATTTGTAGGTCATCCAAGCTTATGTCATGGTCAATGGCGGTGCACTCCAGTCGTGGAAGGATCATAAAGCTATACGTGCTCGCTCTGCCATAAAGCCATACATATCTACCCTCTAATGTTGTAGGTCCCACCATAGATGCCTTCACTAACTTCTCTATGTTGTACCTTGTGCCCGATATCCCTAAGTTAGCTAAAGCCCTTTATGTGACCGGATAACCTAGATATTCTGCCAAAAGACCAACCATGCCTCCCATAGAGATTTTTCCACTCTTCCTATCTCCCGTCGCTAAACATTCCTGCACAAAATACCCTACCAAGTTTGGGTAAAATTTGCTCTCGAGAGTCATTGCCCAAAGGAAATGAACATCCGAACCCCAGCATTATGTTAGTTCACCGTGGCAAAAAAATCCCATAGCCAACAAACAGTGTACATAACGGAATGCAGAATGAACTATGGCGGTACTCTTGCACTTGTTCTTCTGATTTGTGCACGTTAGTTGCACCCAAAAGCACCAAAGAGAAAAAGGTAAACCTTTTAGGTGTGTCTTCTGGATCTCCTTGCCATACCTCCACCCAAAGGCTCATCTTACCTCCCGGTGGGTCATCTTGTACTCCTTATTGTCCAAGTTGAATTTGATCACCTTGTGTCCATCATCATCTACGACCAGCCATAGAGTAGCTAGAAACTCTAGGGTCCACTTAATGTATGCCATGGAGTGTTTCTCGAGAAACCCCTCTAGACCTACTCAGCTTAACATGTAAGTGACTGGCTCGAGTAAACCTAAAGCCGCCAAGGTGTCCTTATAAGTAAACCCCGTCTCTCAAATACTCCTCTTTTACTCTCTCAAATTCCTCCACCTCTGGGCTGCAGTCCCAGAAATGTTGGATAAACCCATAAACTCCTTGGTCACAAATGTGAAGTGATGAAGAATGGAAGTCATCGGCTCGAGGTTTGCACCCTTCGTCGACTTCTTCTTCTTCTCATCCCTAGTTGACTTACCCTTCTCCGAGGAATTCTTCTTAGGTGGCATCCTAACACAATGAGGATAAGAATGGTGATACGATCATATACAAAGCATGACCTACAATTCAATAAGACAACATTCTCCCAAATAACCCAACCATTCATAACATGATAATCGAGCATGTGGGATATTCAAACAATAACACTTCTCATCAAACAACAAACTTATGTAAGTTATCACCAACCCATCAATAAGATCATGCAATTAAGATTCACTCTCTCCCAAATCACCCAACGCATGAAAATCACATCTTTCAAGCATAATAGTACATCAACTCTCCCAACTCTTTCTTGAACACAAGATCATGCATTCAAACTTAAACACATGTCTCAAACCACACGTATTTAAGATTAAAGCTTCAAATAACACCACCACGATATCAAGTAAAGCATATAAACAAAGAGTTCAATGGGTTACCCAAAATTTGAAGCTAGGATTTGTAAGACCCACAAAAGAAGAAGCAAAAATTGCTAACTTTTGGAAGAAAATCTTCACTTTTTGACTTACACCAAGAGTGTGTGAGAGTCAGTGTTTCTTGAGAAGAAAGAATGTGCCAAATGATACAACAAGGTGGAGAAATATGCTATGGAATTAGGATTTCAGCCTAGGTGACTAGGGTGAGAGGTACAATTAGGATAAGAAGGGAATTTTAAAATGATCAATTGAGGGGATAATAGTACAAATCAATTAATTCCAAAGGATATTGGAAATATTTTCAAAAACCCCAAGGAATTAGGGAATTCCAAAATTCTTGAACCAAAAATGCATTTTTTAAGTTTGAGAATCAGAATTTCAAAATTTTGCATTGTTGGAACAAAGAAAATTTGGTTTTATGCACAAAATATGCCTTGCGTGAACCATAGCTCGCGCCAAACATCATGGCACGAAGCATTGCCTCACGCCAAACTTCTAGCACGAGACAGAGCCTTGCACCAAACACTTAGACATGAAGCATACACTCCCGCCAAGTACTTCAGCACGAGGCATCCACCAATAATGATATTATTATGATTGTTTATGATATTATTATAATTTTTATTGAATGTTCTAAATGCATGAATATTACACCACATACTAGCACACACTTTGGGATGTATTCATGTATGGTGCATTTATTGATGCCCCTTTGGGAAGAGAAACCTGGATGTAGGAATGGGTAAGGGATTATGTTGCATTTGCGTGACTCTGTGCATGGGAGACCCGAGTATTGCTCTGACTTATTTGCCATCGCACTAGTCTTAGCTGATTGCGTAAATTTTTCTGATAGGTTGCAGTTAGAGATAGTGAAAAAGTAGCAAGCTAAGGTGGGCCTAGTTGATAGGACCCGGGGGAAGTTGTGCATTTGTGGTGGACGCCCGGGACGTGATTGCATAGGGGAGAAACAAACCTACAACAATGGTCGGAGCTTGTTGTACTCCCCTAACTATGATGGTGGCGTCGATGGAGGGTTGCAAGTGCACCCAACATGACAGGTATGGAGAAGTGTATGTCATCGGCTATACCACGTGTTGTGAACGCAATATTAGATTGCTTAGTAAATCTTGCATGTGAATGAATCGAGGATCAAAACATTAGGTTAATCATGTTGTGCAATGACTCCCCAAGTGCTTAGCTTAATTAGATTACTTCTTGTTTTTACTTTATGCTTTGTAGTTGTTAATCTTAAAATCCAACCCCCCTCCCTTGTTTTCATTTACTAGCTATTCCTTTCACTCGTACGGATTGATAACCCATACGAGGTTGTGTCTTTTGTTAGTACTTGAGCCCTAGCATCTCTGTGGACAAACCCAGGGCTTGCCGCTAACTACCCTCTAGGTAGTGTAGCAGTGACAATGAGTGCAGAATATAAATTTTAGCTTTGACCTTCTCAACCCCCACTCAGGTTAATTAGCTACAATTAACAACCCCGGGTAGAGGCGGGTCAGATCTCTTCTATCATCCTTACGAACGGCCTTCAATATCTTCTAACGCCCTTACAAACAGCCTTCACATAGAATGTAACCAAATAGTACCCACAGGTGACCTACTAAAGATGATTACAAGGAAGATCTAGGAGCCCGCTGATACAAAATGTCCATTAGTATTAATTAAGTCTACAAAATGCAGGATTTAGACGAGAAAACCAAACATGGCCATCTAAAACCCTTGTCACGTAAACTCAACTAATACTAGCAATCCACAAAATAAAACAAGCTAAATACTATGTTGAATGCAACAGTTAGCGCATGCAAAATGAGAAAACATTTCCCCTACAACTCTACTGATGACATTGACCACCCTGTGTACGCAGGATTCCTTTCATTTAAGTTTTGGTTCTCTATCGAGGCTCCATACGACATTCATGTCAATGTCCCCGAGCACCATGAGTCCCCCCTATTTCCCACACCAAAACTTTTCTTAGGGGGGCATCTACTTCCTCTATCATTCCTGTGTTTCGAATTATCCTCCCAAAATGGTTGGCAAAAAGATTCTTTTAGAAGACCTTCCCTTTCACACCTATCAATTTCCATTTGTATGTGGGTGCACTCATTTTTCTTGTGGTCATAATCTTTGTGGTAGTCACAGAACTTGTTGGTGGCTCTCCTAGCAATGAAGGCTCGATTGGTGTCATTCATAAGAGGTGGTAGCTTGAAGATTTCCCAGTAGATACTCCAAATATCTACTGGGGAGCATCGCATAGGTGTGTACCTCTTGAAGGTTGGTTTTTCCACCGGCCTCTTGCCCCAGGAGTTAATAGGTTTCGGCTGCTTAGCCATTAGCCCCACTCTCTTCTTTTGAATAGCTCATTAACCTTCGAAGGTTGCCCTACAATTTCTTAGAGCTGCTGAAGTGTCTTTGGAGTATTCGCTGTAAGTTTCCTGTACCGCTCCATGTCCTCCATCCCTCATAGATAACACTGGATGATTTTATTTTCCGTACCTTTGCCTACCCCTAGACTGTCATCGGTATATCTACGATAGAAGGCTGTGGTGAATTCTCCTTACTTCTGCTTCATCTGGTACAATTCCATCACTGTTTTGGTGAATTTCTTTTTCTGGAAATATTGACTCAGTAGTGCCCCACCAAAATCTCGATATGATTGCAACAAACCCCTCGGTAGCTTATTGAACCTCTCATGGGCTTTCCCCCGAAGGTAACTACCCACCAACTTGCAAGTTAACCTCTCATCGAAGTCTCAATAATTCATCAATCTAAGGAAAGTTTGAATATACTCTCTGGGGCCTGAGTCTCCTGAGTAAGTAGGAATTTCTTCTGTGGCTTCATATCCTGGGGCTAACAAGCTGTCGTCATGACTAAACGAACGGAGATCTGCATTTTATCTTGTTGGCCCTATCAACCTATTTAACTCCCTGCCCAGGGCCCTTTCTGCTCCCTCATACTTATGTCCCCTACTCTGATAGGGTCCTCAAAGATCCCCTGGGTGAACGGGGAGTATGACCCCCTGGCCATGATAATATAACATTTCAGCCTGAGCTTCCCTGGCAAGGTTTGAGTGGTTTGGGACTCCTAACCATGACATGACTCCTCAGCTCTATTCAATGCCTTGGGGAGGATACATTGGCATCGAAGTGGAAACAAGGTAACTCACATGCATATGATCAGGGATGGAGGGTTGAGGTCTTGGTTGTACAACTTCCTTCACATACCCCATATATGGGACTCCGTACATTTGGATTACCAGATGCAGTGCTCTAATATGCACTTCCGGGACCAACAACGAAGTGTGAGTTATCAAAGGCATCATGTTGTCGATGGTTGAGGAATCATTGAAGGGGGTACGACTTGATAACCTACCGCTACCAGCATCTGCGTGATCTAATCGATACTCTGAGGAGACCCCATAGCCTCATCCACCATAGAATTTTCCTGGACTCTTCGTTCATAAGCCTTCACATGCAAATCACCCGAGCAATCTATGAGATGGCCATCCACACCTCACGACCCAATCAATGGCATTACAGTACCAATTCCCATACATGGTTCGATAGTGATCTCCACCTCTCATTTGACTCCTAGCAGGGTACTGGCCTGTGTCCCTTCGATTACAAGGTTCGGTAGGCCAAGACCTACCGAAGCCTTGACTGGTGTTGTTTCCATGTCTTGTATCTCGCAATGAGGGGTCATCTTCTCCCCTTGTCCCACCGTGTACAAATACCTAACTTCTACACCTGTACCAGACACCTTGCTCCTTAACCTCTTACTCTGCCAAGTCGAGGTCATCAATATAGACATACGCTGTGAGATCTAGATCTAGCCAAACTTTGGGTCCTACTGGCCGTGCCAATTGATGCGTCTCATGACCGTCAGCCCAAACCCAATCTCGATTTGTTACTGTGAAGGCTATGATCTGCAAAAGGAAACAGACCCCAGAGAATATGGGGGGAGATTCTCCGACGATCTAGTTAGTAATTGGTAGAGGGAAAAATAGACAACAGAGTGTTACTAAAAATAGAAGACATGCCTTCCTATTTATACTCTTCTAAAACCCTAATATCATTTGACTATGACCTAGCTTCCTTTGTCTTCTAGTTAAAGGTCCAACTGTAAGCCCACTTAGGTATAGTTTAAGCATTGGGCCTCTTTCTAGGTGATGAGAATATTAGCCCATGTAGGTCTTAATTCTACTATGTCATCACAAATCGTAGTATGGGTTCCACCAAATGACCAAAAGCAATACCAAATGACCAAATTGTGGTCTGCGAGAGAAACCCTATTAGAATTTGCATGTGGTGATGAGAAACCCAAGTGGAGCTGTGCAGAGCAGTTGGGCTGTGTGTCGGAGGCCGTGGGTTGTTTGTCGTAGGTTGTGAGTGGAGGCTATGGGATGTGTGTCGATGGCCCTGAGCAAAGGTCATAAGATGTACATCGGAGGCTAGAAGCGTGGGTTAGAGCGGTGGAGCTGTGTGTCGGAGAACACCGATGGGGTTGTGCATTGGGGTCGTGGCGATTGAGCATCGGAGGTGGGTCTAGTGGGGGAGGAAGGGGCTAGAGCGACAGAGGAATTGTTAAGGTGGCAAGGAGAAGTGACATAGGGGTGAGGCAGTGACGGGGTGAAGGTGGCGGTGGGAGGAGAAGTATGACGGAGGGGGGGTGGTAGGGTAAGGGTGAGAAGGAAAATAGGGTTAAGGTTTGGGTTCAACAAGTATATGGAAATGCTTAAGTATAGGTTTGGTCCAAAATGAGCCCATTAAAGGTGCACCGGCCTTCAGAATCACCTTTAACATGTAAGGGTGACCTGGGATAGCACTTTCAAACTTGGAAGTGCTTCCGGCCCTTAATTAAAGGTTGTTCTAAAGGTGGAACTGCCTTTAATTGATCACCATTAAAGGAGGAACCTCATTTAATTGATTCGAACCACCTTTAAAAGGATCTGGGAGGGACTTCCAAACTCGGCACCCCTTCCAGACCTCAATTAAATATGGTTCCAATGGAACTGCCTTCTAACGCCACTTTTAATCGAGCTCTCTCTACTATTGGAAAGTCCCTCTATTCTCAACTACAATATTCCTAGTTACTTGCCATATTCGAATTTTTGGAAGCCAATGTTGAGAGATTATAGCCAAAAATTTTGGGATTTCTTGCTAATAATATTATCAAGAATTGTGGTGTGTTGAAATACAAACTCTCTTCACTCGTCCCAAAATCTCTCAAGCTAAGAAACTTCAATGGCCAAACAAGGAACGCGAGAACACTCATGCCAGCTATTATGGCATTCAATGGAAAAAAACTCAGTGGCCAAGCTGTCCACTCATGATCATCCCTTACAAACCCAAAGTATCATACCCCTATCCTCCTAGTCCTCCCATGATAAAGCTAGATGGTATGGAGTTCAGGTCTGTGTTAGAGTCTTTATACTCACATAGGCTAAATAATCTGGCTGTAGATTTGACTGGGATCAGAAATCTTAAGGGGAAGTTATTTGAGATGGAAATGGATGAACTAGTCACAAGGGAATTCGATGACATTGAGAAGATAAAAGAGTGTAAACCTAGGCTGATTAAGGGATATTTTACTGAGCTAGGTGAAGAAGAGTATTTTAAAGTTTAATGTACTAATACTAATCCTTGCCATGTTCAGATAGAGAAGATTGAAACCCTTGTGGTTGAAAAGGCTAAAGAGGTGGAGAGGAAATTGAAAGGTTATGAAAGTGTGCCCTCAATAAAGCCTTGTGATCATAGAGCTAAGAAGAGGAATGATGTGCTAAGAGAATCTTCTGTAATTGAGATACCTGACAGTGATGATAAGAGGGGTGTTGGGTATGTTCCAACATATGAAGCAGTGGGAGAGTTTATTGTGGACATGGATATTGATGAAACTAATCTAGGGTTTACTGATGCTGATATGGTCAGGATTATCAGGTTGATGATATTGATAAAGCTAGCACCTTTTCTCATATGGAGGAATCAGGAGCAGGAAAACAGAGAGAGACAACCCAATGATTGAGTAAGATGAGCATGTTGGAACATAAGATGCAGCAGCATAGGCTGAGCAGGCTGAGAATGTTCCATCACAGGTGGCTGATTTGACATATTCTAGTGATCAGGTTCTGGATGAGTTTGTCCAGACCAAATCAAGGAAGTCCAAGAAGAAGGAGCCTGCACCTGAGTCCTCTCAGCCGACCAAGAAGAGCAAGAAGGAGGCTCCTACTCCAACACCAATGAAGAAGGCCACACTACCTCCACCCCCAGTAAATGATGCCATTTTTTAAATCTTTTATGATGATGAGTGTGAGGAGATGTGGAAGGTGTTTTCTTAGAGGAATATTATTCCAGAAATACCAGTAGGCTTAGTTGCATACAAAGAAAGTGTATTTTCTACTTTTCTGGAATCTCTAGGACTGAAAATAGCTGCCACTTTGTATCAGGATTACAATAAGCAACTAGTATGTGAGTTGTACTCTAATTTGATGGCTGGAAATATTGAGGAGGATTCCCCATGGTGTGATAGAGTTTTTGTGAGAGGCAAAGTAATAAACTTCTCAGCAGGGAGGATTAACATATTGTTGACTCTGAAAACTCCAGATTTTGTTGGGGGTATTTTATGATGAGCTGGGAGTCTCCGATGAAAAGATTTTAGCCGAGATATCAGGTGGGTACAAATCTCAATGACCAGTAACTAGACACTCTCAAGCATCATGTCTGGCATCTAGATTCTTCTGCCTCTATTAGATAGCAGTCAACTATTGGATGCCCTTAACCAACACCACTGCTTTCACCATAGAGGTGGCAAAGCTGTTGTACTGTGTTGGAACACAGAATCCAGTCAACTTGGACTTATTTATTTTGCACAATATTGTGAGACAAGCTATTTCTCCCAAGGCCAAACATGCATTGGTATACCCTTGCCTTATTTCTGTCTTGGTTAAGAGTGAGATGGTGAAGGCTAGAGCTAAGGATGAGATTGTGAAGACTGAGCTATTTAGTGCAAAACAGAAGACTTTTGGAGAAAGAAAAGTTTGCAATCTTCCCTGGAATAAGGGCTCTACATCTGTTGTAGATGAGAAGAAAGCCAAACGTGTGGCCATGAATGCAAGTTTGGGAGCCCTGGCCATTCAGATTGCTACTTTAGAGGCTGAGAGAGCTAGAATTAAGGGTGGAGAAGGCACAATTGGAAACACAGATGGCTACTCCTGAAAGGGATTGATGATTCTGATCTAGCTATGTTCCAACATAGACTAGATTTCGGTTTTATAGGGAGCTGATTTTCTTGAAAATTCTTGTTTATTCTCTATGGTTTGTTGTCTTTGCCATATTAATGGCCTCAGTAGGAGAATATTTAGAATTCTTGGATATTATTTTTGTTTTGTAGTCTGAAATGTAGGATTTCTAGAATTATGGTTTTCTTTGGTATTCTTAGTAATTCAGATTTGGTGATTAGTATATGTTCCAACATGGGAATTATGAAATTATTATGTTGAGTAGTTGGAAGTTTTTTTCATTGTGCTCTTAACTCCAAAATGGTTGGGTCCATAAATGCCAAAGAGGGAGATTGTAAAATCACGTGATGTGCATTTATTATTTGATTAGTTTTGTGAACTAATTTGGAAAAGAAAAAACTTTCCATGTCGGAACATACGGAAAGTTGAAAACTAAATGAATTTAACCGATTGCAGAATATTGTGAGGATGTTGATTTGTGGATGATTGAAGATTTCACGATATTGATTTAGACGTGTGATTCAAGCATATTGGATTTATGGAAAATTCATATTCTTAAGTAATTTGATTTATGGAATATTATGGGATATGTTAAGATAAGGAAAAATCTTTTTATTCAAGGGATTGTGATATGATTCAGAAGTAGAAATGGAATAAGAATATTATGGAGAGAAAGATGGGGATTTATGATCTGCTCATGGATTATAAATAGAGGACATCACGATTGTGCTACTCACAAACTTGATAGCAAAAATCTGCATTTAGATCTTCTATCTTTCCAAGTGTACTGCGAGAGCAATAATTTATATGTTCCAACATACCATAACATGTTGATCAAGTTCAAAATTGTATACCTTAATTCCTCGAGAGAAAGATATCCAGCATCGACGAGTTTCATGGTTAGAGGGAGTCTGATTAAGGTGGATCGGTAGCAAGGAAAGCTTGCAGAATGCACACATTATAATTAGATAAGATACGTGTAATTGTATTGTGTACTTTGTACTGTATCTTTCTGATTAGTGAATTTATTCCGAACTAGGCGAAGCCCCGCAAATGTAGGTGAATTTCACCGAACTGCGTAACCAAGTCTTGTGCTTTCATGTTTTACTTTATTGCATACTTGGTTAGATATATGTTATGTTTAAACACGATAGTGATTATTTAAATAATTAGGTAAAACCAAATTTCACAACACATGAGCATATAATACATAATCAGCATATCACACCCTTACTTACACAAAACACTAATTCAACACATGTGAAACACAATTAACCTTTCATCAATAAAAGTGATAGAATTGTATAAGTATATACCTTCTCCAGTGTCAAAGATAATATCCAAACTATGCACTAATCATGTACTATATAACTTCTTCAACAAGCCCAAAGTAATAATTCTATATCATCAAAGAAATTTTCAATTGAAAAAACTTATTTTTACCTGCATTTATTTCTAATTTTTCAAGTTTCGAGTTCGGAACTTATGCTAAAAATCCTACCTTCATGTGAAAGGCAGTTCCAACCTCAGAACAAAGCCCCTGCGCCAGTTCCGATATCTGAAATTACATTCGATCTCATTTTCTATATTGAAACTTCATTCTTCCCTTTTAAAATCACCATCCCAACTCGTTATAACGGTGTAGCAACCCTCGGACCCTTGTTTCAAATTCGGAACTAGTACAAATCAAAGTCACTAACCACCTATAATTGACCTTAACTGAGGCGGTTCAAACACTAATTGCCACTACCACAGAGACCCCCCTCTGGCACCGGTTTTTTAACACCGGTTATGAAAACCGATGCAAATCATGTTTTAGCAACGGTTTTTTTTGTGTTAGCACCGGTTGTAAAACCGGTGTTATTGTGGCAACGGTTAGAAATATTTTTGCACCGGTTATTTAAATAAAAACCGGTGTTATTTTTACACCGGTCGGGAAACCGCTGCTAGAATTTGTGGAAACCGTTGAGAGTTTAGCACCGGTCAAGAAACCGGTGCTAAGAATAACGATAACCGGTGTTATATTCGCACCGGTTTTAAGACCGGTGCAAAGAATCCTAGAAAATTGGCGTGATGTATGTTTTTGGCACCGGTTATAGGAACCGATGTTATGAAAATGTAGAAACCGGTGCTGAATGAATTCGTGGAAAAAGGCAGAAAAACTGGCACCGGTTTTGTGTACTATTGACAAAAACTGGTGCTAAATCGAGCATTTAATGCTCCAAACTTACCCTGTTAAATTAGTTCTGAACTTGAACTTTATCCATTATTAGATGGTAGATTTCTTGGGAAGGTGTGCAATAACTCAAACAAATGAAGACTCATGGAAGTAAGTATTCATTAATTTTTGGAAATTTCAATCAACTAGAACCATAAATGCATGATTGGAGGTAGTTTTTTCGTATTTATTATTGGTTTCTCTATGCCTAGCTTATGTTGGTTGAGTATCGATCATGTTGTGAGAGTGTAAATTAATGAGTGTTGATGTGAACATTTTTGTGATTCTTTTGGTAGATGGTATATATATTTATATGTATCCCGAGAATATGCAGTTGATCGATTCGCATACTTATACACGGACATGACATGTTTAGTATTGTGTAGCAAAAAGATCGTGTTCATTTTTTGTATTTTTGACCAATGAAAATATGTGTAATGGTGTGTTTTGTCTTGTTTAGATACAACGGACCGAGAATCAATGTTTGCGTGGAGGGAAAAATGGTTAACTGTCCAAGTGTAGCTAGAGGGAGTGGTGAACATATTGCATTTATTGATTTGTTTCTAGATTATGCCTTTGGTCGGGAGGAGAGGATACTTTGTCCATGCAAAAGATGCTTGTGTCGTGAACGGTTTGATGATCGTAGGGTTGTTAGATTTCACTTGTTGAAGAATGGATTTGACGGAGGTTACATTGTATGGACATTTCATGGAGAGGTTGAGCAAGGACATGACGGTGGGTTTGACAAGGTAGATGGAGACAAATGTACAGTTGATGGTATGTTCGATGACATTGTGAGAGATTATGAGGGGAAGCCTACAATGTTGAGTGCTTTGCTCGACGAGAAAGAGAAGTCATTGTATCCGAGATGTAAAAGTGAGGATACCGTAATCTCTTTTTTTATGGAGGCTTTCAATTTGAAAGCTACAAGTTCTTGGAGTGATGCAAGTGTGAATTCACTACTAAAGATTCTGAAGGATAAGTTTCCAGAAGGGAATGGAATTCCGAAAAACTATTATGAGGCCAAGAAAATATTGTGTCCCCTTGGTTTGGAATACAAGAAATTATACTCATGTCCAAATGATTTTATTTTGTATGAAGGTGATTTGATAGATGTGGTTGAATGTCCCGTGTGCCAAAATGCAAGATATAAGGGTGTGACGAATGATGATGATGGGTGTTTGGCTAAGAAGAAGAAGAAGGTCCCATTGAAGTGTATGTGGTATCTTCCTATAATTCCTAGGTTAAAGAGGTTATTCGCAAATTCAGAAAATGCGAAGAACTTGCGATGGCATGGAGAGCGGGAAAGACTACATGACGACAAGATAAGACATCCGGCGGACAGTGAACAATGGAGAAATTTTGACAAGCGATATCCTTCCTTTGCTTTGGAGGTTAGAAATCTCCGCCTTGCATTGTGTACTGATGGGATGAATCCATTTGGTAATATGTCATCGAAGCATAGTTCGTGGCCCGTGATGTTGGTTATATATAATTTGCACCCATATTTGTGCATGAAACGTAAATATGTTATGATGCCTATGTTAATCTCAGGTCCTAAACAACCTGGGAATGAGGTTGATGTGTATTTGAGACCATTGATCGATGATTTGAAGATATTGTGGGAAGATAACGGAGTGTTGGTATTTGATGGCCATATGAATGAGGAGTTTCAACTTCGTGCCATGCTTTTTTGCACAATCAATGATTTTCCAGCCTATGGAAATTTTTTGGGGTACGTTGTGAAGGGGCACAAAGCATGTCCCATTTGTGAGGAGAAGACTAAATTCAAACAGCTAAGACATGGAAGAAAGACAGTGTATCTTGGCCATAGAAAATGGCTCCACGGAAGCCATAAATACCGGGATGATGTGGTAAATTTTGTTGGCGGGAAAGAACGAAGGAAATCCCCTACACCACTATCTGGTGTGCAGGTTCATAGTAAGGTTAAGAAATTGAGAGTGGTGTTGGGAAAGTACAAAGGCAAGGACAAAATACATTGTGGTGGGCCATGGAAGAAAAGGTCAATATTTTTTTATCTACCATACTGGGAGGATCTTGAGGTTAGGCATTGCCTAGACGTGATGCATATTGAGAAAAATGTTTGTGAAAGTTTTATAGGCACCCTTTTGAATATTCCTTGGAAGACGAAAGATTGTTTGAATGCCCGGTTGGACTTGGTTGATTTGGGAATCAGAAATGACCTCGCCCCAGAAGTGAAGGGTAAGAGGATTTACTTGCCCCCTGCACCTTGTACCTTGTCTAAGGAGGAGAGAATCCCAGTTTGTGATAGTTTGAAATCAGTGAAGGTCCCCATTGGTTATTCATCGAACGTGAGTCGGGTAGTTACGAAGGATTGTTGGATGACGGGGTTGAAATCTCATGATTGTCATATTTTGATGCAACAACTTTTACCTATTGCTATTCATAGGGTAATGGAGGCTGACGTAAGGCACTCAATCACTAGACTTTGTATATTTTTTGCCTCCATATGCCGGAAGTCTATTGACCGGGACCATCTGGATGTCCTACAAAAAGATGTTGCTGTTGTGCTCTGCAAGTTGGAAATGTATTTCCCTCCATCATTTTTTGATATAATGGTTCACTTGGTCGTCCATCTAGTGTGGGAGGTAAAGATATGCGGTCCAGTTGGCATGCGTTGGATGTATCCATTCGAGCATCACATGAAAGTCTTTAAGGGGTACGTGAAATGTATGAGTCGGCCGGAAGCTATTATTGTTGAGAGGTATGTTACCGAAGAAGTGATTGAATTTTTTCTTGCTATTTGCAGGGACACAGAAAATTTGGGGTGCCCCTGAATCGACATGTTGGGAGGAAGGGGGGCAAGCTGAGGTCTAGGGGAACGTTATTTACTCTATTGAATAGTGATCTGATGTCAGTTCATTTGTATGTGTTGAGGAATTGTTGGAGACTACTGCTTATGTGACCGAGCACCTTAATTCGATAACAGAGTGTCATCCCACGTGGCCCCCTAATAAAGTTCAGTTGGAGCACAATGACAAGTTTATGAATTGGTTATATGATCGATGCAATGTTGCTGATTAAGACCCAAAATTAGGGCATTTGCGAGGAAGCCTAACTGCACGGTTTTGAGGTATTCCGGATGTGACATCAACGGTTTTTCTTTCGCTACTAGGGACCAAGATTTGAAGAGCACGACACAAAATAGTGGGGTATACATTGAGTTGGAGACTATGTGGCAAGCAAGTAAGAAAGACAAAAAACCAGTCCTAGCTGTGATGTCGTTCTATGGTGTTATTGATGAGATTTGGGAGCTTGACTATAGAGAATTCAAGATTCCGGTATTCAAGTGCAAATGGTTTGATAACACAACTGGGGTTCGAAATGATGATCCAATGGGATTTACCCTTGTTGACCCGACTCGTGTGGCATATGAAAATGATCAGTTTATTTTGGCCGAACAAACAAGACAAGTTTTCTACGTAAATGACCCGTGCAATGTAGGTTGGTCTGTTGTGGTACAAGGTAGGAAATTCTCTTTCCACAGGATTGAGGCGGGAGCCATACGGAGGAAACACAAAGATGGCATTTGGATAGATGACGATGGCCGAGAACTTCGAGACAATCAATCCAAGAAGATGAAGTTGGTTGTAGACTAGGGGGGTCGAACAATGATGTCGAAGTTAAAATTTATTTACTTTTTGTACTTTGTTGGCTTTTGTTGCCCCTGGCAACTATTGTACAACTATCTCCCAATTTGTTGCCATTTCAAGTAGTTCTATCCGCTGCAGCATACTCCAGCGGTTTTGGTAAAGACTGGTAAAAAATTGGCTTCCTATTCCTATGGTAGGTTCTGGCAGCTGCAGCGCGCTGCAGCTCTACTGGTTCAGCGTGCTGCAGCAATTTTACACACACATGAACCTGAAATGAATTGCTCATGCAGTTCGTTTAAGAAAATAGCACAAATACGTTATATGGCTTGAAAGCTAACATTCCAAAATCACATCCAAACAGCACCAACAAAGTAGCAATGTATGTTTCGAAAGCAAAAAATGTACGAGTCAGGCATCCAAATTAAACTAGCAAATGAAACAACCTGATAATATGAAAATATGAGCTCAATGTGGGCAGTCATTTCCTGCGCGCCCTCTTCTCCACCGTGTTAGGCCTTGGCGAATCAAAGGTAGGGATTGGACCCAATTCATTGATTCTCTCGCCACACATGGCTGTGAAGATCTTCCCAACCTGCGATGTCCAGCGCACCAAATGATCCACCTTCAGTTGCAATGCTGCCAAGTCCCCATCTGAGTTCTCATTCAATGATTTACTTATTGCCGCCCTAGATGACTCAGCAACGTTCTCCTTCTTCGAGAATATGAGAGGGTTTATGGGGAGCTTTGGCATCATTGTGACATCATCATCTTTGTATCTGCAACCTGCTTCCACGTATATTGCAGTGATGAGTGAGGACAAGCCTATGCAGTTATGGGCATTGACACAATCCCATATGTATGCCATTATTGTACTCCCAACATCGATGCTCAGGTTCTTCTTTATCTTGTAGAGCAGCAGCATACGGGACCGATGAACCTCGTTATTCAATTTCACGAGGAGTAGCCAGGCTGCTATGAAACTGTACCACACGTTCATGTCTTCAGTCAAGTACTTTTTCTCTATGCTGGACCATTCTTGTGGTAGATTCCGAATTACTGCATCGCTGTCATCATAGATTTTTGTGATGATGTATTCCCATGAAGCTTGTTCAACTGCGGTGTCAGCGGCTTCATACAAACTCGGGGGCTTTGGTGGGATCCTGTAGAACTTATTGATCAAATCCAAAGACAACTCGACCAAATGACCCCGGAGGAAAACAGTTGCAGAATTCTTGTACTTCATGAGCGACAGGTATTCACACGCCATGGTCTGGATTGCATGTGGCGGTTGTGCGATGAAGCCTTCCCAGCCGTGCTCCTTCACATAGTTCCTGAAGGGCTTTTCCAGCCTCAACCCTCTCTCAAGGATGAGGCCCCTCGAGATGAAGTCCCTCGAGATGAAGTCCTTGTACACAGTAATATGCTCAGTACAGTCCGCCTCTGCGGCTGGTATGGGCTCAGTCAACGGAACAATCTGAGTCCCGTGCTCGACATCCTCCCCATCCACCACTCTAGCCTTTTTCCTTGGGATATGGGTGTTGTTCTTTTGTTTGGTTGCACCTTTTTTGGGGGCCATGTCTGTTAAACTAAATGTGTTAACATAAGCCAGAATGCAAAATGGTAAATAATACACAATCAGAAAGGTAAATAATACAGAATCAACTTATTCTAAATTAAGCATTTTTTCTCATAGGCTGAATATGGAATAATGTTTATTCACAGTTAATCCCAATTTCTATTAATATTAACAGAAGTAAAATAATGAAACTAGATGGACATTCTATAAATCCTGGGACGAATCAATGGGCCACCCAGAATCACATGTCATGAACAATCAGGGTATGCACAAAATTATTCACCAATGTCGAAAACAAGAGCACAGTGAGGGCATTGACACAATGAGGCATTATCATGAAATCAACCCTTGAGCAAGAAAATATTTCATGAACAATCAGATTATGCACAAAATTATCATATCATATTAGAGGATGGGTTATGCCATCCAGAATCACATATCATGAACAATCAGGGAATGCACAAAATTATTCACCAATGCCGAAAACAAGAGCACAATGAGGGCATTGACACAATGAGGCATTATCATGAAATCAACCCTTGAGGAAGAAAAAGTTTCTTGGTACAAACCTTAGGAAAATAATCCCTTTACCTAATTCGGAGTACGGGTTGTTAACAAGTGGTGTTTGGTGTAGAGTCGACGATGGTCGGACAGAGCTTAGCCGATGAAGGGACGCGGCTGGAGAAGTGGACGGCGGAGGGAGAAGGGCACGGCGGAGGTGACAGGGGACGGCGCCGTGAGAGTAGAGGGCGGTGGAGGGAGAAGGGATCGGCAAAGGGCTTGGGAACGGCGGAGGAAAACAGTTGGGAACGGCGGAGGATGGGGCTTGGGAGCGGCGGAGGAATGACCTTGGGAACAGCGGATGAAGGTGATGGAAGAGCAGAGGTTGTGGACCAAAGACTTATACACAAACACCTTATACTAATTAGGCTGAAGTTTACATTTATTTTGGGCTGAATGTTAGACCAATTGAATATTAAGTTTAAGACTCGAGGGGTTGATGGTCAAGTGCTTGCTGGCTCGAGGTCTCGAGGGGTCAAGGCTCGATGGTTCTAGGGCTCGAGTGCTTGAGTGCTCGATGGTTCGAGTGCCTGATGGCTCAAGGGCAGCAGGGCTCGAGAGCTTGAGTGCTGGAGGGATCCAGGGCTCGAGGGCTCGAGAGCTTGAGTGTTCGAGGTATCCAGTGCTCGAGGGCTCCGAGGCTCGAGGGCTCCGAGGCTCGAGGGCTCCAAGGCTTGAGTGCACGAGGACTCCAGGGCTTGAGGGGTCAAGGCTCGATGGTTTGAGGGCTCGAGTGCTTAAGTGCTCAATGGTTCGAGTGCCTGATGGTTCGAGTGCCTGATGGCTCGAGGCAGGGCTCGAGAGCTTGAGTGCTCGAGGGATCCAGGGCTTGAGGCCTCCTAGGCTCGAGGGCTCGAGAGCTTGAGTGTTCAAGGTATCTAGTGCTCGAGGGCTCCAAGGCTTGAGTGCTCGAGGACTCCAGGGCTCGAGGTCTCGAGGGGTCGAGGCTCGATGGTTCAAGGGCTCGAGTGCCTGAGTGCTCGATGGTTCGAGTGCCTGATGGCTTGAGGGCGGCAGGGCTCGAGAGATTGAGTGCTCGAGGGATCCAGGGCTCGAGGCCTCCTAGGCTCGAGGGCTCGAGAGCTTGAGTGTTCGAGGTATCCAGTGCTCGAGGGCTCCAAGGCTCGAGGGCTCCAAGGCTCGAGGACTCCAAGGCTTGAGTGCTCGAGGACTCCAGGGCTCGAGGGCTCCAGGCTTGAGTGCTCGATGGTTTCAATGCATCAAATGGGAAAACTTGAAACGATTCCAAAGATCAGTAGCCAAAACTAGACTTATGTTTCCATAGGTAGAAACTAGGAATCCGCCATGTGAAAGCGCAAATGAGACTATGAAAAACGGTAGCCATTGCGAAAGAGCAGAAAAAAAATCCAAAGCCATGAAGGGAAGTAGTCCATGACCTGAGACAAAATAGAGGAAAGATCAGCAGTATCAATCTTATTTAAAGGCTTGCCTATGGATTCTAACTAATGTGTATGAATACTATCCATATAGATTAAGCCTTTAATATGTGCCGGAATGTTGGTCACATGCAAAGGACAAACCATCGCAGAGGATGCTTGATATTTTGCAATGGCATCCGCAACTGAGTTACATTATCTATATGTGTGCTTGAGGGTAGCATGGGATAAAAGAGTGTGAACTCGGAAAACTAGAGGATATAGGGTCCATTTGGAAACTGAAGGATCATTAATCATATTTACTGCTTGTAGTGAGTCAGATTCAATAATGAGGTTGGGATATCTGTCCAGACAGATTTGACAGGCCATAAGAATTGCCTTAACTTCAGCTTCCAGTGGAGATGTGGCTGTTATGGTCTCTAATCTAATAAGGATTGGTAAACCTTGGTGATTGCGAGCAATTAAGCCAATTGAAACAGAGGAATTAGACCAAGATGCATCCACGTTAACCTTGATGAAACTGTGATCTGGAGATTCCCAGTATACTGTGGAAATAGTTGGCTTTGGTGGTGGTCCTGGGGGGAAACATCAGAGAAGGGAACTGAAAACTTAGGTTAGGAAATATAGTTGGGAATCAGGGAGAGGAGGTAATGGAAAGGTAGAGAGTATCTATAACTTCCTTGCTCGATGGTTTCAATGCATTAGCGGTTAGACACGTTTCTTTATGAACGTGGAAGTCTCTCGCACACCATTTATTTTGGGACGGAGGGAGTATAAGATTTTAAAGATTTTACGATCTTTTCAAGGTCCTGGGGAATATAATACATATCCCTCCCATTCGTATGGATTATTGTTTTTAAATTAAAGCATTTAAAATTATAAGACACCAAAATGTGCCAACAAAGCTTCATTTTCATTCCCTCCAAAAGTTTCCCTTTTCCTCCATATCCTTAACCCTCTGTTTCCGTACCCTTCCCTCCTCACCACATTGAACCGAGTTCTTTCCACCCACCACATCCCTAATCCCAAGTTCCCCCTCTTCCCACCATAATCCCATGCAGATTTCCCCAAAAAAATAGTATCCCTCCCTTGACCATTTATGTCGGGCTTCAACCTCCCAATCCTGGTCGCCAACCAAATACACCAATTTTGTCGACATTCTACTCCACAAATTTCGTACCCAGGTCAGAATCTTCACAGTGGAGGGGGTAACTAAGACGGTCGGTTGTTGACGGAATAAGGTAACACCCATTGGTAGTTTCCATCTTTCCTGGGTTTAATGAGTAGCTATATTTTGGTTGGTCTCTTTGCGTGTGAGTTTGTGTTGACGTTTCTTGTTATACTATTGTGGGTGTTTTTTCATGCTCATACATGATATGCGTGCTTGTTATGTTATAATTTTTGCCTACCCACGGGCCCCCTATATGAATTTGTTGAACTCGGTTGGATTTTTGTGAAAATCCGCAAAGGGCTGTGTTGGATTAATGTTTTGCTTGTGTTTCATTTACTCATGGAAGAGATTCAATGGAACCACCGAGGAATAAATTGTTTGACTCCTGTGGTAGACAAACCGTTGTCGATAAATGTTTTACCCCTCCAAAGGATGCCAACTGTGATGACAATAGCGAGGAAGGGGCTGATGCACGGAAATATTGCTCGGGATCAGAGAAGTCAGGAGAAGAAGAAGAAACTATGGTAAAAGAAGACATGAGTGGGAGCTTCGAAAAGTTTGAGATTGGAGAGTATTGCAAATGCAGAGGTACAACCACGTGCAAGTCCGTGTTGCTTGCGAAACAGAAGAAGCCTCTTAAAATATTCTTCGATGATGACTTCGAACCCCTAGTTATGCGCAGCCGATGGTCGATGTATGTTGGCTATGCCTTCCGGAGAAGAATCCGCTTCGGGACATGGCATAATTGGAGATCAGTCCCAGACCATGTGAAGAAGGATGCATGGGAAGACATTCTCGTAAGTATCTTCTAATCCTCTATTGTTCATGTCAACTTCGTTACATGTCGCACTAACAACATGTCTCCTTATCCTCCAGATTAGCTGGGATATACAAATGAAAATGACTTTCAATGAGATGAATAAGTTCCGAAATAAATGGACAATTTATGCAGGAGAAAAGTGGAGGAATTGGAAGACTAAGGTGGCGAACAAGTACATTGTGCAAAAAAAACCGAGCTCTTGTGCATGGAGAGACTATCACTGGATGAACAAAAATGAGTGGGAGTTGTTTGTGAAACACAGGTCAACCCCTGAATTCAAGGTAATTCCTTCAATATTATTTTTCTCTAGTCTTTACGATGAGAGCAGTTTACAAACTGATGTCTAAATAGGCGGTAAGTGACGCAGCAAAATTAAGCGCCTCACAGAAGGACTACATCCATCACATGGGGAGTGGAGGCCGTAGGGTTGCAGTAGAACTTGTCAAGAGGAAAAGAAATGCTAAAATTGAGGCGCTTCTGGATGAAGGCCAGAGTGTAGAAGAAGCAGAGGCTTTAGTTCAAAGCATGGATTTCAAACCGGATCGCTCGGAAGTGTTCCTTGTCGCTAACAGGGACAAGAAATTATCAACCTACACCAACGACTCCGTCCGAAGAGCAGCCCTCACTATTGTGAGCATAATTCATAATTGAATCTATCTCTATTGATATTCTTTGATGTTATCTCGATCAAATGGCTTATATTTGCTTTGTTTCTTAGAAAAACCTTTTGGATAAGAAGCAAAAGGGAGATTTGGTTATACATGGAAAAGAAGATATTCTAGTTCAAGCAACGGGTAGGAAGGATCACGGGGGTCGTTGGAGAGGTTGCGGAGGTGAACGACGCCCTACCACATATGGCTGTCACCCGTTACACATCTAGTCGATGTGGGAGCACAAACACGAAACCATCTGAGGAAATTTCAAATTCAAACAAACAACCAACATATGTCATCGAGCTCAGGGAAACATTTGTTGCTTTACTTGAGGCCCAAACAAATTGGTTAGCTGGGCAATTGGGTAAAGACATTCACCCACACTTGGATGCCCGTAATTTCCTTGCTACATCTTCCACCCCCACGAACAAGGACAATCAGGTATTCATTCCTTCAACATCGGGATGTAGTGACCCACAAGGAACTGCAGCGGATGACAAGGTAGTCCATACCGTGAACTGCAATCGTATTTGTTCCTTTCTTGCTATGTGATTTGTAGTATATGGATTTCCATTTCCTGATTTGGATTGATGTTGTGGGGATACAGTTCATTGCTGATGAACGCTAGAAGCTGCAGCGCGCTGTAGCTCTCAGTCTCAGCTGGGCACTGAAAGCTGCAGCGCGCTGCAGCCTTCACCAACTACATGTACAATTCATTACTTCTTATAATCTATCGCTTCCACTTCCGACTTTATCTGTTTTCCTTCAATAGAGAATACTTAGTTATTGCTCGACCGATGTATTTACCCAATCTCTAAGTTCATCTCTCAGAGAGGAAAAAAATGCTGCCTATATGTTTTGAACCATCATGGAGAAAGGGAGGTAGCTGCATTCGGTATATTCTTTCCAAAGGAAGCGGAAACTGACTTACCCATCAAGTGGGAGCGAGTAAATCTAAAAGGACATGTGATCATACCAAAGGCACCTTTGCCGATTGAACACGAAGAATTTGAGTTTGTCACTCGGGCCATTGGATATAACATTCTATGGCCGGGGAAGCTGATAAGTGTCATAGAGCAGTAGGATGATGAGGTGTGATAATTGTATTCTTCTTCTCATCGGTGCTCATATATATCTTTCTAGATAATACAATAACATGATATGTTATTCATCTACGAACGTAGGAGAACGAGCAGTAACCGCCTCCGCAAGAAATGGTGGTCGACGAAATTGGAAGTCCTCAAACAAACCTCACACCAGTGGCTAAGGAAGATACTCCTCGTGGAGAGGTGGCCGCTCGATCGGTAAAAGGAGAGGTACATACCCCCATACTATTTCATTCCGACTGATTTTCTCCTACACATCACTAACATTTTACCCATTAGCAACTACCAAAAGAAAAAACTACATCACCGGAGAATGGGCAACCAAATCCTCCCTCGTCGATTTCTCCCCAATACATATTTGTGAGAACTCATTTCAGCCTTTACATTATCATCCACTACTGAATTACATACAAATACTGTTCAACTAACATTATTAGATTCTGAATGTAATGATTAGGGAGCCACGGAAAACCAAGAATGCATTGCTGCTGTTCACTAGATTAATGATACTTTACGGCTATCTTCACAAATATGTGGACCAGACAAAGTATTCTGCATCAATTTCAGCGCAAAGGTGTTCGGATCAGAAGAAGTCTACACAGCCATATTTACTGACAAGATACGACTGTTCATGAACAGCTTGGACGCAGATGATGAAATGGAGTGGATCAGTGGGTGCCAACTTGATAAATGGGCATCGTAAGAAGTGCATGCTTTCATTATTCATAGATACATGTATCATTATATTTGCTTCACTAACCATATTATTTTGCAAGATACCTCTGCGATGGGGTGGTACGTGGAGGCCACGTCCAGTTTATTCCTGCCTCTTTAAACTCAATGGCTCAGAAGGCAAATCAAAGGGTGGAATTGACTGCGGACGAGGTTTCGGCTGTCATGTGCCGCACTGAAGCGAGGATGTACATCTTCCCATACAATCGAGAGTAAGTTCCATTCATTTTTCGAGTAGGTAGACCCGCCCACATGGAGCGAAAGCAACCGTGTGCTGTGATTTTATTTTAAGAATATATCTTAAGTACTTTGTTTTTCCCTTTTTCCCATAAGGACCATTGGTTTTTGCTTGTCTTCGTACCAGAAATCGATCGAGTATATTGCATCGACTCAATGACTGGGGAAATTTCCAAACGAAATAGATCATGCCTTAAAATGATTCATTTGTAAGTGGAACACATTCGTTTCTTTCCTTCAACTTCGATGTTTTTCAAAAATGGTTGTTCTCGTAATTGTGTTCTTGTACGTTTCGCACTCTCTTGGCTCAATTATTTACAATTACTGTTACTCAGTATGTTATCATATATTGTGTGAACCCCAATTTCTGAAAATAATATTCCTTATGTTGACAAAAATAGGTTTCCATCTATTGTAGGATTGCAACAGAATATCGACGGTCCAATTCCAAACAAAATAGGTCATACCCTTCCAACTAAACTTGGGATGTCATAAACATCAGTGTATATATCATCGCATACCTTCATATTTCACGTGTCATTTTCATCTTCGTAATTGGTTCAACAAATTATCTTTTCCATCATCAGCACAAGATACAAAGTAGTACTTGGGAGTGCGGATACCATTGCATGTATTACATGGAAAAAATTGTTAGGCACGTACATGACATTGACATTATTCCGGTACGTTTTCCTACAATTCTTCTATGTATTTGTTATCCTCACATATACATCCTTCTCTTAACATGTCATTTAATGCATTGTTTCAGCAATTCCCGGAAGATTACACTCCACTGGGGAGCGATGAACTGCGGAGTATTGCTTTGAAATGAGTTTGTATTTTTGCAAAAAATACTATGCCAAAATGCATAGCTCAATTGAATATCATACAAGGACTTGCACAAATCGTCGGATAGTGGTTAGTATTATCTGTTATGAGAAAGGTAATTGACCATCTCTTCTGATACTCGCCAAATTCGACAATGAGGGGGGTTTAAGTATCTTAGGACACTACGAAACACGTCATGCTCTTCTTTTGCTAGTCATAATTATACTTCACCGGATTCAATGCTTTCTTCAACCTACTTTCTTGTCTATGCATCATTGTGGCTCGGAATTTGTTCAATTTTTCTTCATCCACCATTCTGTTACTACGCACAACAAATAATGGGTACCGCTTGAAAAAAAAGGAAGGACCTGGTCGTAAGACAAGCTACAAATGAACTGGATGTGAGAAGATGAACGCTGGAAGCTGCAGCACGCCGCAGCTTACAGTGACCACAATAGTTACTCACGCTTTTAACACCGGTTTCTTTTGATTAGAGAAGCGGTGCTAATATTAAACGGTACAAAATTAACGCTTTTAGCATTGCTTTCAAAACCGCTACTAAAAAAAGGTGCGATCATAACCGGTGCTATATTTACTTCATTGTACCGGTTTTCAAACGGGTGCAAAATTTAACCGGTGCAACAAATAAACAACTCTAGCACCGGGTTTTTTTACCGGTGCTAACATGTAACTGGTGCAATAAAACTATTTTTATCACCGGTTCCCAAACCGTTGCTAAACTATAACCGGTGCAATTTATTTTTCTGTCACCGGTTTAAAAACTGGTGCTACCTACAAACCGGTGTTAGATATACAGATTTAACACCGGTTCCATAACCGGTGCTAACAAATCCAGTGCGATAAAATTTCATTTATCACCGGTGTTATAACCGGTGCAAGAATGACAAAATTTACACCGGTTTTTTCTAGCACCAGTTACAAAAAATTGGTGCTAATATGGTACATTATAGCACCGGTAACTTAAACCGGTGCAAAATATAACCGGTTCTAATAAAAGAAATTTAGCACCGGTTTTGCTTCAACCGGTGATAATGTAACATCGCTTACTTAGGCACCGGTTTTTTAGCCACCCAAAAACCGGTGCTAGGAACCAAAACAACTGGTGCTAGAGGTGTCTTTGCGTGGTAGTGTGCCTTTAATTGAGGTTAGATAAAGGCAGTTAAAAAAACTGTCTTCAATTACAGTTGAATTGCCTTCAGAAAAGGTCAGGTCTGATACACATAGGTACTGGGTTTGGAACCTCTTCCCGAATGGAGTTTCTTAAGAAGGCAAAGGAACCGTCTTCTATTGATGTGTTTAATATGCCACTCTCCCCTAGTGTCTTTAGAGTTGTGATCATTAATGTGAATCTGTACTTTTCTCGCTTCTTTTGTGAATTTAATTATTCTAATTGACTTAAAACTTTATAAGTTTTCATGTAAAGATGGAAATGAATCAAAGGTTTATGCACTGCAATTTTTTGCTTTATTCAAAATTAGGTCGTACACTACACTGTAAAGCACTATTGATCGACGTCACCGACTTGTCGGTAAGATATTTTACTTCAGAGAGTATTTACCTCGTTATATAAAATAAAATCATGGTAAAAAAGTCCATTTTTTACCTCAATTGTTTCGTAACCCAAGCAAATATGCACCTTTTACCTCGATTATTGGCCAAAAATAAAACAAAAATATGAGGTAAAAAGGTCCAAAGTTAAAAGTCATTTTCCTTGTAGTGTCTTTACAAAATGATTATTTTTTTCGAAAAACATGTTAATATTCTCGAATGCGATATTACAGTTTTTGGTTGAATTTTTATATGTAATGGTAAAAACAATCAGTTTGGTTGATATAATTTAGCTATTATTTCAATGTATTTGTTAATTTAGATGTTAATTTTACTTATTATATCGAGTACTCTTTTTTTTTTGTAATTTTATGAATGTTTCAATTTCTTAAAAAAACATGTTTAAATAGGCAATCATGAATAACGATTCATAAGCTATTACTCCATTGTTTTTTTTTATTTTGACACAATTATCATTTTTGTATGTTTTTCTAAAACTGTCACATTTCCTTTTATCACAAAATGCTTATCACTATCAACCACTAAATAAACTTTTTATTCCCTTCACTTAATTCTATGCATCTTTAAACTTGCAAAAAAAAAATCACCAAAGACTATGTTGCTAAATATAGTAAAGAGTGTATTCATGTTCTTAGTTTCTTGTTTAGTACACATATATCCCTTAATTTTGTGAAAGCACACATATGCCTAGTTCCTTGATTGTGCACATATACCCCTCAAATTTCCAAACGTCAATCTCCGGCCATAGGGATATATGTGCACTTCAAAAAAATACAAAGACTCGGCCTCACCCAAGCTTGCGGTAAGAGCAGGGGTTTATATGTAAATAAGAAAGTATAGAGGACCTTCCATATAATTATATATAATCCATTTTCCCCGTAATTGTTCATATTGCATCTCCTCTGCGGCAGAACTGCTCCTCTTCCGTTTCGCCTCCACCGCGCCGCCCCTCTTCCAACGCGTCGCTCCTCCTCCTCCGTGCCTCCTCCCTGCCGCTCCTCCTCCGCTACCATGCCTCCTTTGCGCCACTCCTCCTCCACCATGCCTCATCGCGCTTACTCCGTGCTTCTCCTCCCCCGCGCTTCTTCTGTGTGTTCTCCTCCTCCGTCGTGCCTCCTACGAGCTACTCCTCATTCGTCACACCTTCTCCGCACTGCTCTTCCTTATCCCCGCTCCTCCTCAGCTCTGATTCTTCTCTTCTGAAACCCTAGGTTTGTCCTTTGCTTATATTTTTCTCAAATTCTTGCTTTAATTGTTGATTTGCGGTCTAGATGTAGTTATGTAATCGACTTTTTATGTGATACTCTTTTGTTTCTGTAAACAATGCAGCATTTTTTGAATTAGAACTGGAAAAATGTTTCTAGAGCTGGAAAAATGTTTCTAGAACTGGAAAAAATGTTACTATAATTGCTTATGGGATTTTTTTATTTTTCTGATATTTTGCTTAGGTTATGGGATCATTTCGCTTTTGTCTGCCTGACCCAGTTGTCAGAAGTTATCAGAAGGCTCACGCTTCTGCTTTTGTCCAGCCGCCTTCACTCCAGTTACAAGCCTACTGCACAGTTTCAGCTCCAGGACCCCAGGCTCACGCCCCTGCTTTTGTCCAGCCGCCTTCACTCTGGTTACAAGCCTACTGCACAGTTTCAGCTCCAGGACCCTGTGGACTTCGCCCATTGTACTTCACTTTTCTCACATTATGTTTCGCATTTATACTGTTAGTTTCGAGTTTCTATGTTTATTGCCTGAGTTGATCCATTATAAATAGGGAGCATGTGGGTTAGTCTTCCTTTAAGTTGAAAACTTTTGTGTGTTTCTAGTGAATATGTTCACATCAGACGGCTTTGTGGGTTCTGAATTGAGGAAATGCTAAAATCGGTGTGTTGTTTTATGATGCTTTCATTTGAATGTAACTTGAGTGTTTTGTATGATGTTTCTGTAAGCTTGACTCACTTTGTTGTGACCAGCTTGGACTTGAGTATTTGGATCAGTT
Organism: Rubia yunnanensis; assembly: GCA_037428765.1. Taxonomy (NCBI): domain Eukaryota; kingdom Viridiplantae; phylum Streptophyta; class Magnoliopsida; order Gentianales; family Rubiaceae; genus Rubia; species Rubia yunnanensis. Next base: position 67,457,769 of record CM075066.1, read on the forward strand.
GATGAGGTTTAACCGTCACGGTATTTGTGCATTGCACAAATCATTTGTACCATGTGATGTAATCTTTAACTTTAGAGTTCAAGTGGTACGTGGTTAAGTTGTTTAAAATTTTATTCTTGTGAGAGACGGGTGGTACTTGTCCACCTGATCTAAGAGTTCGTTCTCTCTTTTCCTACATGATGAACATTCTCTTCGCTAATTATTGTCCCTCTGACATCATTGCAGCTTATGGTGTCGTCGAGTTGCCGTGGAACTGCCATTTACTTCGAGCTTCCCAGTTAAGCTAATCCCCTTTCTGTCCTCTTTGTACCATTGCAATCTAATTTAGTTCTCATATGTGCTATGTAAATATAGGAGTGCTTAATTCACTCTATGTCGAGATGGAATGCAGATTCAACTGCTAGTTGTAGAATTGAACTTTTCTTTAATGTGCTGAGTTTGCAGAAAGGGTATTGGAGCAAAGGTTGAGATATTTGTGGCTTTAAATTAAAATTAGTCGCGGTCAAAACCAAGTTATGTCGTTTGATATTGTTTATGTTGGGTTACCTTTAGTTCGTGAAAATTTTTCTGCTTAGTTTCGAGAGTGGTTTAGTTTGTGTATTAACCAACTTTGTTTATGTGTACAGTTGCTTAGTTGTGGCAGGAGTATTGTGTATTGGCTCTGGAATTGTTTAGTTTGTGTATTGGCCAGCTTTCTTTGGGTATAGTTGCTTATTCTTTGGGTATAGTTGCTTATTCTTTGTGTATAGTTGCTTAGGGAAACTCAGGCGTGAGGTGCATATTTGGATGGTAGAATCATGTACTCAAGGCTAGAGTTGTGTGTATTGGTTGACTTTCTTTATGTATATGGTTAATAAGTTTGTGTATAGCATGTGGCAGCTTTATTATCACAGGGCCAGTTGTTTAGTTTGTGTATTGGCTGACTTTCTTAATGTGTATAGTTGATTAGTTTGCTTATAGCATGTGGCAGGCCTTATTGACAGAGTTGTTTAGTTTAGTTCGTGTATTGGCTCACTTTCTTTATGTGTATGATGGATTAGTTTGAGTATTTCGAGATGTACAAATTTGTCAGCAAGGGTTGATCGATCTGCATACATCACAATGTCCTCTATACTTTCTTTTTTCTTGCTGAGTTACCTTCACAAGAATCCCTTCTACTTCTCACTAGAAATGATAAATTGCCCAGAAGAATGAAAATGATCAAAATGGTACACAAAGAAGATAAACTTTGCTTGAAAAATAGTCTTTGTTTTTGTCTTACTTATACGTATATATATCGTAATTGCTCAAGCATTTATGAATGGTTTGTTTGTGGCTTATTCAGGTATAAATAAGTTCCCAGCATTTATGCACGGTTACATGGGAACTTATATATGTATGTTTGTGGCTGGAAAGAATGATTTTTGCATTAGTTGGTATCTAGTGTTTTTGCCTTATATATCTGGCCAGTTGTGATTTGTTCTACCATATATTGATGTTATTTATTTATTTAGTCTATATTTATAAGGGCGAACAATTTCAGTGGCCCTCCAACTCTTGCCATTTGTACCTATTGGCCCTCGTTTTTTTTCCGATCACTTTGGTCCCCGAACTAACAAAAGTGTTGAATTGTAATTCTTCCGTCCGGTCAAAGCGTCCAATAATAGTCGAACATCAATTTTAAGGGTAAAGGAGTAATTTTTCATTTCCCTTTTTATTTTCCCCTTTCTTTCCTTTTTTCTCTCTCCTTTTCTTTGATTCTTTGCTCCCTCTCCTTCTCGCAGACAGAACCTTTCTCCTTTCTCCCATTCTCCTCCTTTTCTTCCTTTCTCCCTTTCATTGATGTCCTTCTCTCCCGTCTTGCTCTCTCCTCTGCCGTTCTCCCGCCGCTTGCTCTCCCGTCCTGCTCCGCTTTCTTGCTCTCCCCTCCGTCGTCCTCCCACTGCCTACTCTCACCACTTGCCACCGTGCCACTGATTTCAAGGCCTCTTATTTCATGCCTCTATTAGTGTTTTTCAACTACAGATAGAGAATGAGTACGATCCGGTTGGATGGGACGGAACTCTGGGGAAACTAATTGAATGGATCTAATTTCTTGCCAATTAGAGGGTGAAATCTGAATAGTTGCTTAGAATAAAAACTGTATATGGCACAGTATTTTTTGTTAGGAGCTTCATTTCCCCAATCCAAAATGCGCTCACTGAAATCCGAATCGGATTTAATGAGTTTTCCATTTTCTTGATTCAAGGCATCTGTGGATCATCAGTGAGGGGGAGACCAGATCAATGGATCCATCTTGAAGAAACCAAGAAAATGGAGGTGTAGATAGGATGGAAGTGGGAGTAATATGAGGATTAACTAGTAAACAGTATTAGGACATGATAATGAGAGTGCATGTTCTATGTATATTTTGGCGATGAGAAAAGGTCCATCCTTCCCTGAGCCTGTGTGTTTTGCATTTTGTTCAGAGAGAATGCAAAGGTTGTATAGAGATGGAGGCTTAGTTTTCAGCCGTATGCCCTTTGATTTCATGATGAGTATTGTGCGAACTCCGTGGTGGTGGTGGTGGCGAGGTGGCAGAAATGGGGTTGCCATAGGTGGTGAGGTAGTGGTAGGCGGCGGAGGACGGAGGGGAGGAGGAAGACGGTGGCAGAAAAAGAAAAGGACGAAAAGAAAAAGGAGAAAGAAAAGGAAGAAACAAGGAAAATAGAAATAGGAAAATGAAAAAGAGGAAAAAAGATAAAAGAAAATGGAAATGAGAAAAGGAAAAGAAAAATGAGAAATTACCGATTTGCCCTTAAAATTGATGGTTTTGATTGAAGTTAACGCTTTAATTGGACGGAAGTGTTACGATTTAGCACTTTTGTTAGTTCAGGGACGAAAGTAATTAGAAAAAAGAAGTGGGGAGGGGGCCAAAAGGGTCAAATGGCAAGTGTTGGAGGGTCCCTGAAGTCGTTCGCCCTATTTATAGTGTCTCAATAATTATTCTGTTAGTGTGATATTTTCAATGCTTTGTTTATATGTTTAATAGGTTTGTGAGAATATCCTAACCTGCTTTAGAAAGTAATGAATTGGCATGATGGGTTTCGAGTACACCTACATTGTAATGCATTGGTAAGATGGGGGTTCGAGCGCACCTGCAAACCCTCGTGCAGTCTTTACCTTATAAAATCGATTTTGGGGTCTATGTATTTTTGGCAAGTGGAATGGGAAAGAAATTGTTGACTAATTTGTAAACTCATGAAAGATCGTCTTTTATAGTTATTATTATTTTGTTTAAGTTATTGTACAATCTAATTTATTATATTTTGCATTTATATGTATGATGTAGTTTGTTCTCTCTAAATAGTAAATATACATTCGTGGGTTTATAATGTTTATCAATGATTTTAAATACTTACCACTTTAACTTTTGTGTCTCTCTGAAAAGATCTATAGGTCATAGAAAAATCAAGGTTCAATGTACAAATTAGAAGAAATGAAGATAAATTTTTTGGGTTGTATGAATTGGGTCATAAACCTTATAACTACTAAATGTTGCATAATAAATTTTTAATATTGCAACAAAGACCTTTTACCTTATATTATTTTATTTAAACCACGTCTTTTCATAAGCCTATGGAAAGACGGTCTTTTAAAGACTGTGCGCTAACTTTTTTTGAGAGTTATAACTATGAGTTCGTCTCTTGAAAGACCGTCTTTCCATAAGTCATGGAAAGATCAAGGTTTAAAATGTAAATTAGAATAAATAAAGATAAAATTTTTGGGTTGCATGAAGCGGATTATAAACTTTATTGCTACTACACGTTGCATAATAAATTTTTAATATTGTAACTTAGACCTTTTACTTTTTATTATTCCAATAATTAAATTTATATTTCCATAAGCCTATGGAAAGACCTCTTTTTCAAAACTTTGCATATATAGGGGTGGAATCCGGTGAGAACACACATTTAAGTGAGAACACATCCAAACCATACAACCATTTAATCTGACGGCTCATTATTCTTCATTTGCCGGATCAATTAATTTGGATCTAACGGCTTTCCACTAGTCTTCTTTTGCCGGATCAATTAATCCCGTTCTAACTGCTTCCATTATATTTCTTTTGGCGGATCAATTGCTCTAGATCTATCTGCTCCCATTATATTTCATTTGCCGAAATATCCCATTTAATTTAGCTTTTAAAAAAAATTAGCTTCAATTTACCCATTTAATTTGCCTCATCAACCATTCTTTCCATAAGTCATGGAAACACCAATGTTTAAACAACAAAATTAAAAGAAAATAAAATAAAATTTTTGTGTTGCATTAATCGGATCATAAACTTTATAACTACTGCACTTTACATAATAAATATTTAATATTGCAACTTGAACATTTTACCTTTTATTATTCTAATAAAACATTGTTTTTCCATAGGGTTATGGAAAGAGGGCCTTTCCCAAGATTTTGCCTTCTTTCTATATACTTCTTCATGAACTATACACATCAAGGTGTTTTAAATATTGTTTTCTAAATCAACAATTGAATCACTTACCAGCAACAATTAAAATACTTACAAGTTGTACTCTAAACACCAATTTGTTTTCATAACACACACAAATTATAAAGTAAGCACTTACGAGCGTTGATTAAAGCACCTATGAGATGTAATCTAAGCACCAAGTTGTTTTTATAACACATACTAATTAGAAAAGAAACACCTACTAGTTACATCTGAAACACTTACAAGCAACGATTGAAGTACCTGCGAGGTATACTATATAAGCTCCAAGTTATTTTCGTAGCACACATAAATTTCGTAGCACACATACTATAAGCACCAAGTTATTTTCATAACACAAGTTATAAAATAAGCACATATAACCTACATTTGAAGCACTTACAAGCGTTGATTGAAGCACCTACGAGATGTACTCTAACCACCAAGTTGTTTTTATAGAACATACAAATTGTAAAGTCCTCCGGAGTTGGACTTATGTATGGCATATTGTGAATACTAGTAATCTGGTGTTTTAACACCACTGAGTGACTTCTGGTGATATGGTGTTTTAACACCACTGCTATCCAGCAGTATTCCAGCAGCAGTATGGTTGATGTCCACGATTTATGGAGTGTATTATGGGATATATTTGTGCGATCTGATCAGAATATTGTGAAGATAAATGATTGATTTCGTGGTCATCTAATTCTGGTAAACGAATATTCCTGTAATAGTTAGGAATTGGTTAAGTAGTTTATTTATGGAACAAGTCCTATTGATAACAGGATTGTTCAATTAAATACCAGATTAGCATTAGATCTTTCCTTAGTCTAGAAATCTATTTATGGTAGAGTTAGACAAGGAAAGAAGTTGATTCAAGGCAGAATTGCGATGGGATAAATAGAAGACAATTACAACGCAATCAATTGACGCGACTAAGATTCAATCTCTACGTGAGAGCTTTGGAGCGATCTGCCGTGGTGTTTTTGGAGGTTCGTAAACAACCGACCAAGTTCGTAAAGATCAGAAACAAGGAAGTCTTAATTCCTCGGGAGGAGGAAATCCAGGGAGACGTGTTGATCGTGAGGGTTCAACGACGTAGGATCGACAGTGAGGGGAGCTCACAACATTCACTCTGTAGGTTAGCAATGGATTAGTATTTAAGTTAAGCTTCTTGTACTAAAGACTGCTTTCTAGTGAATGGTTTCTGATCTGGGCAAGGCCCCGCAGACGTAGGTGTATTTGCACCGAACTGCGTAACCAAGTTGTGTGTGCACTGCGTATTTTGTTTTGCCTTTTAACAACAAACTGATCTTGGTGTTCCAACACCAAACTGTTAAACAACTTGGTATAAAGGTTTAGAATTCAGGTGAAACGGAATTTCACAAATTATAAAAGAAACACCTACTACTTAAATCTGACGCACTTACAAGCAACGATTCAAGTACCTACAAGGTACACTATAAGCACCAAGTTATTTTCTTAGCACACGTAAGTTATAAAAGAAGCACGTGCCAGTTACATTTGAAGCACTTATAAGCGACCATTGAAACCCTACGAGTTGTACACTAAGAACCAAGTTATTTTCATAACACCCACAAGTTATAAAATAAGTACATAGAACCTGCATTTGAAGCACTTGCAAATGTTGATTGAAGCACCTATGAGATGAACTCTAAGCACCAAGTTATTTTTATAGCTTGATCCTTTAAAGAATTTTTTTAAACTTTTGATATTTCTCTTTCATTTTGCAATTGTCCGCTGATATAATTTAGAAAAAAGTGTTTTTATAACCCTACCTACTTCACATAAGTGTCAATATAACCTTTTGATAATTGAAAGTGCAAATATAACCCTGGATAGTTGATATAAGTGCAATTTTACCCATTTTAGCAATTTAAGGACGGATTTAATTAAAAGGATGATTTTACCCCTTCTACAAAAATTTTAAAAAGACAGAAAATAAAATTTTAACCCCAAAACCTATTATTTCTTCTTCTTCTCTTCATCGTATTCTTCTCATCAACCTGCCACCGGGCTCAACCTCACCACACACCGCCCTGCCACCACACACCACCGCTGCCTCCACGTCCAACCACCGCTCCCAGGCACCACACATCGCCATTGAAGTTTGCGGTCTCAGATCTGGTTCGCAAGCCGAAAATGACGCAGTTCTTGAAGGTCTGGTCGAATTGGGCCTTCCACTTGATGGTGGTCCCCTTCTCTTGCCGGAGGTCACGGGAGGGTAGCTCGATTAGCAGCCCCCTGATGCTATCGAAGCCGCGAAGGATCTGGGCCAGAGAGTTCTGAACACGGGACTAGGCGGCAAAGACATGGGGTTTCTTGTTGAGGGAGACGAGGGTGTGGAGATACTTGAAGATGGATTGGAGAAAGGAGTCAACATCGTCGTTGCCTTCACCGTCGGTGGCGGAGATAACTTGATCGACTCGAAGGAGGAGTGAGTCGACCCGGGGGACGAGCGAGTTGAAGCCGCCGCCAACACCATTAACAGCGGCAACAGAGGAGCTGTGGTGGTGGAAGAAAAATCGTACTGTGGTTCCGGTGGTGAGGATGAAGCATGAGGCCAAGATGGAGCTCTCTAATGGGATGAAGATAGAAGGGGCGACGCTGGTTGTTGTTCGCCCTATCATCGGTGGCATTCCGGGTACTAAGGTGGAAGAGCACATCAACAATGTTTGATTGGCAATGGAGGCGTTTGAATGCGATGAGATATACTACAACGAAGCAATGGAGAAACTGCTGAAATACAGAAGGGCAAAATTGTCTTAACAATTATAGGTTTTAGGTTAAAGGGCATTTTTGTCATTTTATATGTGGTCAACGCCGGTCAATACCGGAAACAATGTTTTAGGGTTATATTGACACTTATGTAAACTAGTTATGGTTATTTTTGCACTATAAATTATCTGAGTGTTATATTGGCACTTACTCAAGTAGATAGAGTTATATTGGTATATATCCCTATAATTTAACTACTCTAAATTTTATGAAATCAAAATACATTAAATTGAACAATTTAGCAAAAGTGCATTTAGATTTTTTTTAAGTGTAAATAAATTGAAAAGATGACGCGGGAACAGAAAATTTAAAAAAAAAAAAAAAAGCAATCAACTTGTTATTTCGTATACGTATAAAGTAACCTTTTCGTTTAAGCAATTTTCTTTACAATCGGGTGTATTTTGCCATTATTTGGAGATGCAAACAATCTAATACCAAAGTTTGCAGTACAAGAGAGCAAAAGACAGACTAAAACTACAAAATGTAACTCCAAAATAAAAACTTCAAGAGCAAATGTCAATAAAAGATAAAGAAATATGAGCAATATAAAGCAGCGTATGAATTTGAGAAAGGAAAATCATGGAGAAAGGAAAATCATGAATACTACTATTCTATTAATATTCTCAGACCCAATTTAGATACTCTCCGTCATTGTTATTTTTTCACAAATGTTTTTTATGATATTCAATAAAATTATTTGACTGTAAATATGTGTAGCTACGGATTATAATGACACACAAAAAATTAATGTTTAGAAATCACATGTTACGACGAATATAACCATATCTCACACGATAAAGTTATTGTTGTTTGACTAAAAAAAGATTATGGGCTAAATAGGTGGGGGGAATGGGGGAGTGACATAATATGACCCGTACGAATGTACATGTTTGTTGCGTTGTATTTTCTTAAATTTTAGCGGAAATATATCAAATCATTGGATTATGCTACTTCTTCAATGGATGAGATTTGTACTCACATTCGATCCTAATTATATATATATATATATATATATATATATATATATATATATATATATATATATATTTATGTGTTGATAGAACTCACAACTAGTAAATATATTAGTTAGTTCATATTTTTAGAGTGTTTGTTATTTGTTTTAATAATTTTTTTAGACTTTATTTTTACCAGATAATAATTATAAAACTCACAACTATCAAATGTATAATTTAGTTCATATATTTTGAGTGTGTTTGCTATTCGTTTTAATAGCCTCCTAAAACAAATAGATTGCCAAAATTTAATTTTAAAATACTTATGGGATAACCACAAATAAATCCGTCAAAACTATAGCATAAGAGGTTGCACTCATGCGAAAGTATTATTGTTCATATGAAAAGCTCAATGTTTTTATTTTAGACTTTCATTTTCTAAATAATGATGATAAAAGTTACAATTTAGACAAATATATAAATTAGCTCATACATTTAGAATGTTTGTTAATCATTTTAAGAATTTAGTTTAGACTTTCATTTTCCATATGCTTATGGAAAGACGGAGTTTAATTAAAATAATAAAAGGTAAAATGTCTTAGTATATTAAATTTTTATTATGTAACATGTAGTAATTATAAAGTTTGTAACCCAATTCATACAATCCAAAACTTTTATCTCCATTTCTTCTAATTTACACTTTAAACCCTAATATTTTCATAATTTATGGAAATACCATATTTTGAGAGACGAACTTTTTTTAAAGATAATAATAGAACATACACCTAACAAATATAGGCAGTATTTAATAGTTTTAATAATTTTGTTTAAATTTTCATTATTCGCAAGATAATTATTAGAGAAATTTCATATAACATATAAATTATTTAGTTTATGTATTTAGATAATTTGTTAGCCGTTTTAATGATTTTTTAAAAATATTTTTAGTATCATCATAATGACAAAAATTATATGAGCTAAACAAAACCATTAAAATGATTAACAAACATTCAAAATATATAAGCTAGTTTAAATACTCTATCTGTTTTGTTATTTATGACTCACTTACTATAAATGAATGTTTTCTTTTATTTGACACATATTTCATATTTGGCAAGATTCTTTCAATTTCATCCACTCATTATACTTTTTACTTTCTACCTTCAATTTCATCAACTCATTTTATTCACCTAAATCCAATCACCTAAACCTATGGTGCAATAAATAGAAAAATTGGAGAAGTATATGTGTTAGTTGTAACTCTCGCAAAAAATAAGATTTCAAACATCTTTAAAATAATTAATAAATATTATAAAAATATGAACTAAATACCTTTTGCTAATTGTAAAAGTAATTTAATAAAGGGAAAATGAAAGAAAAGGTAGATATATGCAATAAATTAATAATCCTCTCAACAAAAATAGTTGCGGGTTTGTTGTTGAGAGCATGTTGAATTTCTGTCAGGATATGGTCTCACTTCTTATGGTGAAATTATATAACGGGAGACTTTTTCTTTAAAAAAATGGGAGAATTATAGGTACATTTTTTAAAAACTGAAAGAAATATATGTATATTTTCAAAAATAAAGATAAATATATGTTTACTAAACAAAGAACTTGGAGGTTTAAATGCAATTTACTCTATACTAAAACAGAGAAAGTAGTAAAAACAGAACATTCTTGTAATCGTCTTCTCTTTTTATATAAAATAAATAAAAATATAAGAAGGTGCTCAAACACATGGGGAAGAATTTATTTATTATTGACCGTTTATTCAAAGACGTAGACGTGTAAACATCAATCCGACCTATATCCCAAACGTACGCCACACATGTCTCATTAGCGGTGGCAACCAGGAAGTGGAGCCCCACACAAGCATGTGTTGTTGAGGTAAGCAATAGAGTCAACGCTCTGAAGGCTGCCGCCTTGCGGGATCTACCCACAGAGCTGATTGTTGGCCAGGTTCAGGTTGACGAGATTCGAAAGTCGGGTGAGAGAGGCCGGAATCGCGCCGGTGAAGAGATTGGACTGCAAATCCAGGACCCTTAGATTCTTGAGCCGGCCAAGAAACGTCGGGAGTTCGCCGGAAAGCTTGATATTTCTCAAGCTGAGGATGATGAGACAGTTGAGCCTGATGATGGTGGAGGGGATTGGCCCCGTGATGGCAGTTAGGTCAGTTATGTCAAGGGCTTGAAGGTGGCGGAGGGTTCCGATGGCCGGGGATATTTGGCCGGAGATGTCGCGGTTGAATATGGTGAGAGTGATGACCCAGCCCAGGTCGCATTGCACGCCCAACCAGAAAGAGTTGCAGCAGCCGGTGCTGGGGTCCCACGACGATAAGGCATCCGGGTTGTTTAGGGCTGCTTTTATTTGTAGAAGGGCGCTTTGATCGCGCGCATTGCACTTCTGCGCGGCCGCAGGGGCCGGGGCATCGGCGGCGCCCAGGGAGGTGGGTGGGAGGAAGATGAGGAGGAGAAGAGAAAGGGAAATAAATGCGAAGGTTGAAGAATCCATAGTTGATGTGTGAGCTTATAGATAATATTGCAAGCGCATGTATTAGAAGATAGGGGTGTGATTATATTTCATGCACAAGAGAGTATATATAGAATTGTAGAGTATATGTAGAATTGTAGAGTATATGGATTTGCTTTCCTAAAAAGGGGAGTTTCTTTTGGTGACAATAATGTATACTAGTGGCAAGGTTGTTTAGCCTCTAGTTTTAGATTATAATTCACTGTTGTAGTAGAATTATCTAAAAAATTAATCAATGAAAAGTTATATTTCCTGTTATTGTATTGTTATATTGCTATTGTGACTTTCAACAATGCATCCCTCATGCTTGAATCTCTTATGTTTTTCAGAGAGTTGGAGTTGTTTGTGAAAATGGTGTCTTGTCGAGCCCTAACTTGGCTATACGTGTGCGGAGCATTGCCACTGTTTAGCGTTAGCAAATATATTCGAAGAGAACTAGTGTCTGGCAACTATATGGTGACTCCTGTGGGGGAGAAGTATATGATATTGACAACTAAATATGGTTGTGATGAACGGGGTGTTAAGGGTAAGGAAACTGGAAGTTGTCTAAAAAGGTTTTTGAAACTATATTAAGTATCATCTTAGGTTTGATGGATTAATAGGGGGGTTTTTGAATGTTGGGGGTTTTGGTGACTAGCAAATGCTTGGGGTCAGGGTGGATGTGCTCATGAGTTTGCACTTTGTCGTGTGACTTCGTGGAAGCTGTGAAAGTAAGTATTCTAGATTTGGAAGATGTAAACACAGTGGGTTGCTACATAAATTTAGAGATATGGAAGTGGAATGGAAGATGAAGTTTGAGGTGAATATAGCCGGGTTAGACGAGTGTGAGCGAGGTTTCATGGAACGAGATGTTGTGATTGGCAAGACTAAAGGGGCGTTTACTAATATTATGTGGTAGGAAAAGGAATGGCAGAGGTTTTTGGTTGAGAAGACTCAAGAAATTGATCAAAATAAAACGAGAAAAGTGCAAATATAACCCTATGTAATTGAAGAAAGTGCAGATATAACCCTGCAATGTTCAAAAGTGCAAATATAACCCTATCTATTCAGGTTATGTGCAAATATAACCTTTTTAGCCGGTTTGTGGCCGGAATGAAGTGAAATGATGAATTTTGTCCCTGACGAATTCTTTTAAAAAAATGGAAATAGCACCATTTTCCAAAATGACAATATTACCCCCAAACCGCATTAATATCCCTTTTGTGTCTTCCATTCCCACCCTAACTCAACTTCTCGTCTTCCCCCACTCTTCTCAGCGCAAAAAAGAACCCAAACCCAGACCCGCTCAACCTGTTGTACTCATTCCCGCCGGTTGTGGTCGATCTCCAGTTGCAGTCCGGTGAAGACGTGGGTCACCCATTGAGGTTGACGAAGAGAACCCGGTTGTGGTTGTGGTGACGTGAAGGAAACTCAGAATTGCTACAGTAAAACCCCCAAAAAATGGTATGCCTTAAATCCGTGGGAATGTGCATATTTTTGCTGTTCAGGAGTATGTTTTTTGTGCATTTAACCTTTTCAACCCTTACATATAGAGAGGCCGCAGAGTTCTAATGAAACCAGGGTTTTTAAACCCTTCTAGTTTGATTTTATTGCTTATCATCTGGATTGGTGCTTTGAATATGTTTATTGTTGTGCGTGTGGCTGTTAATCTGCTCTGTTTCTATGCCTAGGGTTTAAAATGTTGATGGTTGAGAAATCCGTTGAAGAGGTACTGTTTTAACTATTTCGTGGTTGTTATGGTACTCTTGGTAGTAGGTTTCATGATGTAGATTCTGTTTTGTTCTGTGGTAGGGTGGAAATGCACCACTCTGTTTTGTTCGTTGAATGTGTGGAAATGCATTATTGTGGATGATGTTGAACATGTTTGTGATTTATCACTTCTTCTGATTATTGTTTTGAGGTGATAATTTTGAATGTTTGTGATTTATCACTCCTTCTGCTTATTATAAATGGAGTGGGTGGTTTGGTCCAAGTTTGTGAACTAGATTTAAGAATATATTGATTGTTGTAGATGGAAAAGGTGGTGAAGTTTCTAACCCAATGCCGAATGTTCAATGTTTCTGTGACTGAACCTTGACATTAGGCCCTCTTGTTGGTTAACCAAACAGTGAATGCAAGTTTGGTGAATTTGCTCTTTGTAAATTGTTTCCTGTTAGTGCAGAAATAACCATGATTGTTCTTTATATGTGCATATATAACCCTGTATGTTCAAGGTATGTGCATATATAACCCTGTATGTTTCAGATATGTGCATATATAACCCAGTACGTTCAAGATATGTGCATATGTAACCCTAAAACTCAATTGAAGTGCAATGTTACCCTTGACTGTTTCCTAACTGTGCACATGTTACTTTGTGTATATCTTATATGTTCAGATATCACCTTGACTATAATTATATGTGTAGACATAACCCTTAGATTATCTTAATGTATTCATAATTTTGGCTTTGTCTTTCAATGTTTTAGGATGAAGTGTATATGATTATCCTCCGTCATGGTACCCGTTGGAAGAGGCTTGACGGTATTGATCCCAATAGATACTCTCTTGTTGTCCTAAAGTCAGATTGCGCCGAGCATTTCTTTAGGGACGCCGAGGCATGGAAATCAATGGATTTGATGTTGAGTTTTGGTGATGATCGGGTTAGCCTACAATCAGAAGAGGATGTCACCAAAATGTTTGCCTCAAGCCCCATAGAACTGATTATATCGGCATCTTCTTCTATTTTCAGCTATCTGCCCCCCCCAACAACAGAGTTCCCTATATTCGGTACTAATGTGGTGGCTACCCGCAACAACATTTGGGGAAGGACTTTTCTATACAGTCCGAGGACAGCGCGTTTGCTCAGCACAACTTTGGCTCCGTCGGTGAATACCACCCCCAGTGCTGATGTCCCACGTTCCAGCTCACAGCCACCTCCTTCTGTCCCATTCAACCCAGAGAAAGAAAGAACAAGTCCAGGAAGAAGTGCATCACAACCACCGCCAGATGAACGTGCTTGAACTTATGAACACACTTGACAATGTACTGTTTCAATTGTAGCAGCTTCTGTAGCCCTACGACTGTTGTAGGTTACCTGTTTTTGGTTATTTTGCAAGCAATGCTGGGTTCAAAATACGTTTATCGGAACTATGTGGCAAACTATACATTGGGTGTGGTCCACTTCAATTATCATAAATTTGAACCTATGTTCATGCAATGTCATGTGTGGGTAATTATTGCATGTGTAGGGATAAGTGGTTTTTTGTATGGACAGATTACCTGAACCGAAGGTTATATGACGAATAGTTCTATGGAATACCTAAACCAACAGAATATCTACACTTTTATTGACTTATGTAAGGTTAAATCAGTACTACTGCAATTCACGATCACATTCATAAATCAGCCAACAAATGATCACATTCATAAATCATCCAACAAATATTCACATTCATAAATCAGCCAACAAATGATCACATTCATAAATTAGCCAACAAATATTCACATTCATAAATCAGCCAACAAATGATCACATTCATGAATCAGTACTACTGCAACAAATGATCACTTTCAAGTGCTTGTGCACCTCCAATAAATTGAAGACGAACATTCGACAAGTCTAAAAGCTACATAAGTATAAGCAGAATGCAAAAAACCGAAGCAACAACTACAACATGTTTGTGTAAGTCAAGAACTGAATGAAGCCATGTTCGCACCATGCTTCACTGGATCCTATAGACCAAATGTTCGCACCGAGGATGTTCGCAACCCCAACAAGAATATAGCCATGTTCGCACCAAGGAAAACCAAATTCATTACGATCAAAGCCTTTAGAATCAATGAGAAGTTGCAACCATGCTGCGGTGCGACCAACATTCACTTTCCAATCAACCCCAACAAGAACATGGCCATGTTTGCACCAAGGAAAACCAAGTTCATTACAATCAGAGCCTTCAGAATGAACGAGCAGTTGCAACCATTCAGCGGTGCAACATATGCTTCACTGGGCACAACCACAACTTCTTCGACCTCAACATGACCAGCAGTATTGCCTCTTGGAACTCGACTACGAAACTTGTGCTATGGCAACGAACTTCCCGTACTTCCTCTTCCCGAATCAAACATGTCGGACACAACCCAACCCTGAAATCCGTGATTACGAGGGCACCGATAATAAGGTCTCCCCAGATTCTTGGCCGAGCGGGACACACAAACAATCGCTGCCTTCTGACAAACCCGGCATTCGAATCCTTCACAAAGCACACCATTCATACTGTAACTTGACGAAGCTATTCTAATCCCTCGCCAAGAATAGAGAAACAACTACTTCAATCAACACAACACTCTAAACAGAATTAATCATCATATCCAAAGTTTTATCCACAGATATATAGAAATCGCTATACCCAAATTCAAATCTAGGGTTCAATGGAATAAATGAGTTACTTTCAGCAGAGAACGAACGACCTGCTCCGGGAAGGCCTGAACTATTGACGGGAAAAGGATGGGGGAAGAAGACTTAGGAAACCGCGGCGGCGAAGTGGAGGATGAACGTGGTGGCACAGCCTCCTGGGATTATCTGCTTTGGTGGAGAAGGAACGGCCAGGTTTTTCAAAACAACGGAGTGAGAATGGTTTTTTGTGGGGCCCTATAATAATAAGGGAAAATTTGTCACTCTAGGTCAGGAGTTTAGAAATAAGGGTATTGAGGTCATTGCAAGTTGGTCAACCGCCGGATTCTGATGGTCAACGCCGGAAATATGGCCGAAGGGTTATATTTGCACTTTCATTCAACAGTCAGGGTTATATTTGCACTTAAAAACAACTGAGGGTTATATTTGCACTTTCCTCAATATATAGGGTTATATCTGCATATTACCCAAATAAAACTTCCATTTCAAAGCAGACAGACTGTATAGATGAGATAAAAGGGCTTTAAGTTGAATGCCACCACTTGGGAGAGATGTCTGATGTGTGGCAAACCTAATATGCAGATGTGCATGAATATAGTGCTCAATGTTGACTAAGTATAAGGATATGAAGAGGAAAATCAAGAATGGAGAAGTCTGTTGTTGCCAACTGGAAGAACGATGATGTACCCTTGAAGTGTCGCTCAAGGCTCAACATGAGTTAAATGTGAAACTTTGCAAAGAGATTGTTAAGGATCTAGGTGTGAGACGCAGGGACTTAAACAAATTTTTGAAAACCTGTTGTCGTCGTTTAGAGAAGCAAGATGAGGAGTTACTATGTAGTTTAGAGACACACTCTCTCTGGTACTCTAATAATGACTCACTTTCCTTTTTTAGATAGTTCTTTTATAGTGGTTCCTTCCCCTTTTAGTAAATCCTAGATTGTTTTTATCCACACATTTTACTTTTTATACTTCCAATACAATCTCTACCATTCATTTATCTTTTTGAAAAAATCTGTACCTAAAAGTTGGAGCCATTATAAAGCGACTAGAAGGTGTATTTACTGAGTATTCAACTAGGTCCTTCAGACTGTAAACCTATTGTTGACAGTAAGTCCTGTGGGTGATACATGCAATGAGGTGCATCTATACATGCACTGGAAGTTGGAGAAGAAATTACAAGATGAAGAAAGATGACGTGACTTCGTTAATCGGGAATTCTTTTTAATATGGTTCCAGGGTGCTAACATGTCGAACGATCATCCTGGCTAGTGGGCTAGTCGAGTGGTCTACAATGTAATGTGATAAATGCTCTTTTTCAAGCATGTTTTTGGTCATTTTTTAATAAGGACATCCCACACCCACACGATCGGTCCAGTGGTTAGGCCTCTAGTTTCAATTCTGCTACCGCGGGTTCGACTCTCGTTAGACACAATGTGGGGATTTCTCCAAATTGAGGGGTCCCTTGTGGTCAACACGTACAATCGTGGATCAAGGGTCTGGCCTGGGTGTCTGTTGTGATTAACCTCCTCGGTGATGGTTGTGGTGTCGGCACGGCCGGGGCCCTGAGGGCGAGAGTATCACTAATAAGGACATCCCATGTTCGTAATGGAGGTTGCATTTTTAGTAAAATATAATAGAACATGTATCAATCTTGAACATAAAAATATTATACTCCCTCTGTCTCATCCACTTCTACACAAGTTGACTTTCATCAGTTGACTCAAAAAAAGTTTGATCATTAATATTTATAATTGTGTGTATATACATGTTATAAAAAGTTGATATTTTAAAATTTCACGCCATTATGAATCTAACAAGATTAAATATGACAATATCCTAACTTATTTATCGATTCAAATTTGAGGTCAAAGTTTAGCAATGACTAGATGAATAGTTAAATTGTAGAAATGGCTGGGACAGAGGGAGTAGCAAAAATACATTATTAGTAAGATGTATGTTAAATTTCAAGGTATATCGATCGGTGATATATCTTTCAACAATGTAAGATCATATGATCCTACAATCATGCAAGAGAGTAAAGAAAACTGTCAAGGAAATGATTACCCTTTCCTTGTAGCAAATGTTATAGATGGTAGTTACCTTTTAGAATTAGTTTCCTTATGAAATTAGTTATAGATGGTAGTTTCCTTATAGACTTGGAATCCTATTCTTGTTAGACTTTAGTTTGTTGTACCCATATATATTGTAACCCTCATAATTGATGAGATGTGTCATTGATGTGATATCAATGCACCATAATAAAGTCTTTTATATTTCATCATGGTATTAGAGCCTAAAATCCTGAAACCCAAAGAAAATTTCCGCTGCCAGTTTTCCAAGCTTCCGACCGCCGCTCGACGTCCGCACGTGGCTCCCACGCACCGCCGTTTCCGCCGTAGGTAGCTCACCGACCGTTGCAGATCTCCTACCGCCACCGCCGTTGTTCACCAGCTGCCGCTGTGGCCGATCCGTCCGTGATTTTATCGAACCTTCACGTGTCACCACTTGCTCCACAAGACGTCGCGTCTTGACCTGGTTAGCCACCGTTCTGATTCGATTTGCCGCTGCTACTGCTAATCTAATCTACTACGATGTCTTCCTCTGAATCTGAATCTTGAAGACTGGAGTCGACGCCCTTCTTGTCGCTACCCGCCACTATCTATTGCCGTAGCCACTACAGATTTATGTCATCACCACCTGACTTTTATTACCGTTTCGTTGTTATCATCGTTCACTGCTTGCTGCTATCTGCTGTCGTAGCCCATCGGTTAGTCCCTCAACATAACCATCGATTGATTTCTACCGATTTCCAACGTGTCGAATTCCAAATTTGACGTCAAGGCCCACGATACCGTTCTATTGTTGTCATCGTTGCCGTTACTGATTACTTCTACTGCTACTGAGGTTACTCTACCAATTTCTACCAATTTATTTTTTAATGATTAACAATTTCATAATTTTCTTCGCAAGTTGGGCATTCTTATTCATCATGCTCCAACTTGAAGGAGGTGTTAAGGAAATAGAAACCATTTCCTCGTAGGAAAGGTTATAGATGGTAGTTACCTTATAAAATTAGTTTCCTTATGAAATTAGTTATAGATGGTAGTTTCCTTATAGATTTAGAATTATATTCTTGTTAGACTTTGGTTTGTTGTAGTCATATATATTGTAACCCTCATAATTGATAAGATGCGTCATTGATGTCACATCAATGCACCTTAATAAAGTGTTTTATATTTTATCAAAAACATAGTACTCCTCCTGTTTCTCTAATATTGACACACTCTCCTTTTTGAATTGTTTTTTTAATATTTGCACACTTTCCATTTTTGGCAAGATTCCTTCAATTTCATCCACACATTCTACTTTTTACTTTCTACATTCAATTTCATTAACTCATTTTCTCCACCTAAATCCAAACATCTAAACCTATGGTGCAACTCTTAGTGAAACGAGGAGAGTAAAATTTCATGTACCTCTATATTATGGAATTGCAGATAATCGTTCAGGACAATAAAATATACCATTTTACTAATTTTGTGTGTTATTTTGAGATTCACTTCCGATCATTAGGCGAATCTAGCATGGTATATAGCAAAAAGAATGTTAATGTACTAAGTTTTTTTAACCCATGATAACAGGGATATATACATCAGGTTCCTCAATCCTTTCTTTAGTGGATATTTTAAATTGATAGGTTTATTTAGATGCTAAGAGTTCAAGATAAAACTAGAACCTTTGGAACAAGAGGCAACTTGGTTGCCAATGCAAAATGAAGATGCTATTTAGGAAAATTTTGCTAGTGTTTCCAGTTGCAAACCCCTCCATCCATGGGTTGGTGTTAGCGGTCCGGCCAGACTTCCGACATTTTCCTACATAAGTGGTTACGCCAAAATTGGTGGAAGAACAAACTAGATTGAGTAGAGACTAACGAACAGTGAGTGCAAAAAAGACATGGTTGATTCCATTTCCAGTATAGGTTTACAGCTTTCCCGAAAATTTGTTTCGACTAATAAGTTTAACTAAGTATAATAATAGAAAATAAAAAATTAAATATTTAAATATTCTTTGTTACGATGAATTTAACAAATATCACATATGATAATATTATTTAAATTTTGATTTTACCTAATTATTTCAATTATCATAATTTATCTAATCAAGTATGCAATAAAATAATGATGAACACACGAGACTTGGTTACGCAGTTCGGTGAAATCAACCAACATCTGTGGGGACTGGTCCAGTTCAGAATAAATCCACTAATAAGTAGAGTACAATGCACACCACACAACTATACTTATATGTTCTAATTACAATGTGCGGATTTGCTAGCTCCCCTAACTACCGATCCGCCTTTATCAGACTCTCTCTGACCTCGAAACTCGTCGACGCT
This sequence comes from Rubia yunnanensis, assembly GCA_037428765.1. Lineage (NCBI taxonomy): Eukaryota > Viridiplantae > Streptophyta > Magnoliopsida > Gentianales > Rubiaceae > Rubia > Rubia yunnanensis. Next base: position 67,477,308 of record CM075066.1, read on the forward strand.
GGATCTCCTCCTCCCGAGGAATTAAGGTATATGATTTCGAACTTGATCAACAGTTTAAGTTGATATTGGAGCACAGATGAATGACTCTGTAGTACCTCTCGAAAGATATGAAAATCTGGATGCGAATTTTCTTCAATTAAATTCGTGAGCAGCACAGGCATGATGTCCATCAATATATATCATGAGAAGATTGGAATTCTCCACATTTATTTTCAAAAGATCCTGTTTCCAAATCTGCTTCTGAAGCATATCCAAATTTCATAAATAAACGAATTTCCTTATCTCAATTATCCCATAATATTCCATAAATCAAATTCCATAATCATAGGGATGTGAATAAATCAAATATGATTCAATCACACGCACAATCATATATTGAGAAATTTTCAAACTTCCATAATATCCACGCAATATTCTTCCTGCGAATTGCAATTCTAAATCCCAGCTTTCCATATGTTTCAACATGGAAAGTTTTGTACACAAGAAGTTTCGTGCGAATATAATTCCTTCTACACATAATATTCTGATTACAATCAAATCCCTTAGAGATAGGATTTACCAAATCTAATCTTTTAAGTAAGGAATTAGATTATTTTGTCCAAATCCTAACCATAATTGAATATTCCAATTCCGTAACTTTAATCCAATCCACAAATATATGAATTGATATATTCTCTGAATCAAATACAACGGGATGAAATATTACTTTTCTTGGACTCCATCTTCGAACTTCCTTAAATCACCAAATCTTCTTTCTTTGATGTCACAACATAATAATTCCATATTTGCATAATTTTCACAAATTATCAACTATATATATCTAATTTTTTATATTATTATTTATATATTTATTTAAATATACAATTAAAATTAAATAATAAATAAGTGTTAAAAAAATAAGTGTTAAAAAGTAAAGTGTGAAGTTCGAAGCAAATAGAAAATTGTAGATACAAGTTAACTATGGATCCATGTCAATCTTTCTATATACTTCCTCCGTTTTTTTTCATTGGCACCTCTCTTTTGGTGTTAGAATTGAGGAGATGCTAAATGAGTGGATGAAATTGAATTGAAAGAAGAGAAAGTAAAATGAGTGGATGTAAAAACCTTAAACTTGCCCAAAATAGAAAGTGCCAATTAAAAAAAAATACCACTTTTAGTAAGTGTGCCAATGAAAAAAAAACGGAGGGAGTATTAGCTTCGCCCAGGATTTAGTAATCCTGCTTTTTCCCTTCTTTTCCCCCAACGCTTTTCTCCCCATTTGGCTCCTTCTCCCGTGCATCTCCAAACACCAACGCCCGGGGGGCCGCCGCCGTCAACCACCACCACCTCCGGCGGCCCCCCCATCACTTTCCCACCCGTCCTAATCTCTTAAACCTCCATACCCATCATCTCTAGGAAAATCACGACAAGAAAAGGAGAGATTTTTTTTTCTGAGAAGCTCTTTTCCGACTTGATGGACGGCATCTACAGCGGTGTTTGGCAGTGTCACTCCGGTTGCAAACGGAGGTGTCACGGTGGCAAACTCTAGATATGGTTTTTTAAGGCCGACCCAGTGCTAGATCTCATGGTTTGGTGGCTCAATTTTCTGTCCAAGGCGGTGGTTCCGGTGGCTCAACGTCGGTCTAGACCCTTGCCCGTGTTCAGCTACAGTGGCCGAATCGGCCAACTCGGTCACTCGGATGATGGCAAGGCGGCGAGCGACGACCCTCTGCCCAACTCAAGATCCAAACTCGGATTTACAAGGACTGACTCGGTCAACTCGGTTTTGGCTCGGTTCATCAGGCTTGGCTCAACCCGACTCGGTCAAACTCGGCTCAACTCAGTTTTGACTTGGTCAAACTCGGTCAAAGAACCAAGTTGGAGTTTCCAGTAACTCGATCAATCCAGACATTCAAAGTTTTGCTGTTGTTCAGTCGCGACATCAGTGGCAAGATGAGGTTATGTATTTTTCAATCCTGGGTGCTTTTCTTCAGTGATTTTCATGATGGGTATTTCTCTTCTTTTTTATTTTTATAGATTCATGGGTGAGATGTTTTTAATTATGCTATTTTCCCTTTTATTTCGATTTTCTTTGTTGCTATTTTCAGCTTTAAATGGGCAGTTTTAAAATGGTTCTTTTTCTCAAGTGTTAGAAGGAATTATATGTGTCATTGTATATTTTTCCGGTAGCCCGAGCCGTTAAAATTGGATTGATTTCAGATCTGATATCCAAAGAGACGTCAAGGAGAAATTCAAGTCAAAGTTGTATTATACGAACTTGTGGCGAAACTGTTTTTTCTCTATAGATATAAATCAGATTTGTTGACTTGGTCCATAAGGATGTTGAGGCCAATGTTATTGATAAACCAATTATGTTGGTCCTTAAATTCTTTTGGAGTCAAGTTACGGATAATTCTATGCATTATAAGTGATATCAGGATACTGATGAAAAATATTTTTGGCAATTAAAATGACGGGTCTTAGTCTCCTACATTATGGACATGGTGTTAAGTTAAATGGAGACAGACTTGATCTTTAGTTGGGGAGCCTCTTAAATTTTTTATTTTGATTGCCTTAGATGTTTGATCAGAGGTGTTCATGAGTCATTTTGCGTGCGTATCTTTTGACACTCCATCGTGTCTGTTCTGTTGGTAGTCTTTATTGTGGCTACACTCTGACGATACGATGGAAACCACTTATCCTCCACGAGCCCTTCACTTATTGCCACATAGGCTTTTGCTTTATATTGTAATATCGATTTGGGCCTATGTGTATATCTCTTTTTATGACATTGAGACCTTGGATTAGATTTGTAATATTTAGCTAGCGTTTCAGTGTTAATGGGTTTATCTCAAATCATATGTTTGTAAAGACACATTGTGCAAATTGATCTTAATATAAAAGGGAGGGACACCCTATAAAAAAAAAAAAACTATGGATCCATGTCTTTTAATCTAATTAGTTGGCAAATAATTGAAAGTGCATGCAGTCAAAGTCAAAGTCAAAGTCAAAGTCGGGAAGTGGCTGCGCGTATAACATGATCTTGCACCTCTTCAATGAACGTATCCAACTTCTGTTACAATCTCAATTATATCCCCATCTGGGCAGACAAAGTTTATCTTAGATGGCGGCCGTTGATGATGATAGCACTTACGTATTTTCGTGTCTTAAATTATTCTTTCATTTTTAACCTCTAGCTTGGGGAAAATGTACGCCCTCTATTTTTTTAATGAGTATCACCATAAGTTTGGCTGTTTGAATTTATGTGGGGAAAAAAAATAAGTTGGTAAAATTAATATAAAAAGTAAAAATAGAATTAGAGAATAAAAATAAATGTACAAAAATAAAAAATAAAATAAGTGAATAAAATTAAATAAACCTTATTCAAAATAGAAAGTGTATAAACATAAAAGAAATAAATAAAAAAGTAAACTAAGACAATAATAGAGAACAAAAGGAGTATTACTTTGCAAAGCAAAATTAGTTATCCTTCCTTATATCCACTTTCAACTTTATGATTATGTTAATTTTTGAAGTCTTGTTTTACACGGGAAAATCGTTAGACATGTTATATCATGATTAATGTAAATAATAGGGTGATTTGATATTTATTTTTATTTATTGCAATAATTTTTTTTTATAAATTTGAAACACTTTGAAAATGTATCGTAATAAATAATTATATTTTGATCCTAAGAGTTATTGAAATAAGTTTTTTATGATTGGTCTAACCATTAGTTGATCTAATGGGGGACTTTCTTTAAAATATAATAATTACATTTAAAATAAAATATTAAATTAAAATTTACTAAGATTATTCAATAAACTATTAAAATAACGCATTTCCAAGTTAAACTATTAAAAATATTTTTACCTCGATTTGGTTTTTTCTCTAAATTTGGTTAAGACAACGAAGAACCGACATCAGTTATCTGTTGGTTAGTTATCGAAAGATCGTAGACACAACCGATGTCAAAGAGCATTCGAAAATGTATAAATACATGGAGTAGTCCTCTTGTTCGACGTCGTTTCAGTATTTGATCATAGTGATACGGGACTGACCAGATAGTGATGTTGGGTTGTTGGAAAGCTTAAGCAAAGAGTAATCAACACTAACATCCGATATCGACTTCATTTTAGCTTGATTAAAACATAGTTCGACGGGAAGCTCGATTGATGTCGGTTGTGGTTTATGAGGCCAACGTCAATAATATACCAATTCGGTATCGGTTCAGTCAATGGGTGAACGGAACATGTCCAACGTTGGTTAGTGAGGTGTGAAAATTCCTATATAAAATATCTCCATGACAAATGCAGTTTGATTTTTTCAGGCATTTAATCGGTTCATACATTCATATGAACTTTACTACTATTATTATTGTAGCAACAAAAAACATGAAAACTTTAAATGTATAAAACTTAATAGTCCACATTCATTAAAATTATCAATAATCAAGATTTTCATATTCAAAATTTCAAATGTTTGACTACATAAAACATCTTAGTTGACTTGAACCTATAAAATCATAAATCAAGCATGGGGGAGAGAGAGCGAAAGACGAGCTGGATCTGTAGGATAGCTTTGAAAACGATCTTGGTGAACTAAGAAGCTCAAAGAAGGCACTGTTTTCGATATTCAGGTCATCGTCTTCAAGGAATTTCATCCAGCCATCGGGTTCAGTGTCTTGCTTTCCGTGTTGATAGAGTAGGCCCCTTCCAACTCTTGCCATTGCATTGAATCACTATTGGAAAACAGGTACATAAGCACCGGTATAAAATCCTGAGCATAGGATACCGGTGCAAATGTACACAATTGCACCGGTAAAAATCATGTGAGCATCAGTACTGGTGCTTTTGAATACACAGCACTGGTAAACAGTCAACCAGTGTAGATTAACCCTGATTTTGCACCGGTAGTATATGTGGAGGTTGTTATGACCGGTGTTATTGCTTACTATTACACCGGTACTGGATTACCGGTGTATACGAATTGAATTTTTTTTGGCGCCAACAGTAAAAAAATTTACACCGATGATATGAACTTACCGATGCATATGTCTAAAAAACCCGTCAAAAGGCTAAATACCTACACCGGTGACTTTGCATACCGGTGTAGGAATTACATACGCGCCGGTATAATATTAGTACCGGCGTATAAATTTGCATTAAATGCTCGCCTATCACCTTTTTGGCGGTTAAAAAATGGGATTTTTTAGAGAGGGTGTTCATTAATGGTATTTTTTGGTTGATGACGACATTGAATGATCAAAATTAAAGACCCTTGAAGGTACTATTTTTTGAATTACATTTATGGATATTAATGATTTCATATATCATTTTGGTTGGTAGAGATATATTTGTTGTGTGATTGATCATTTGATGGTGATTGAGGTAGAACTGTTGATATTAGTTTGTGATTTGTTCTCAAGATTGATGTAGTTATAATGCTATGGCTATTGATTTTTATAATGTTAGACATGTTAAGAATGTTGTAATTGTAATGTGAAATATTGGTGTATGTTATGAATTTATGATGTTGAATGATTAGGATGTTGTCATGAAATTCTATTATATTAAATGTGTTGAAGTTTTATTGTTGGACATTTATTGATATGTAGAGTTGTATCGTGTCATCGAGGGGTGTAAACATGTGTATGTAGGATGAGCGATGAATATATTATGTTAGTGGATAAGTTCTTGGAGCATACATTTAGTTGTGAGAAGGAATATTATGTCCCTATCGTGATTGTAGAAATTGAAATCGTACTGATAAGAAGGAAATACTGAAAATCCATTTGTATAGTCGAGGGTTTGCGGAAGGTTATGTTGTGTGGACCTTTCATGGGGAAAAAGTACCATCGGAAGTGGGAGTTAGTAGTGAGGGAGAGTGTTTTGGGGATGCTAAGTTGGATGACATGTGTGAGGAGGTTGTTAATGAATTTAGAGGGAGGCCTGAGGTTTTGGCTAACTTCCTAGGTGAGAAGGATAGACCATTGTATCCTGATTGCAAGAAGGAAGACACAGTCATGTCATGTTTTATGGAGTTGTTTAATTTGAAAGGTGATGGCTCATGGAGTGATACTAGCATGAATAAATTTCTTAAGTTTTGAATGAGAAGCTTCCATCCGGAAACGAGGTTCTGGATAACCTTTATGAAGCTAAGAGAATTTTGTGTCCGATGGGATTGGAGTATGAAAAGATACATGCTTGTCCAAATGATTGTATTTTATATAGGGGTGACCTAAATGATAAGATAGTTTGTCTGGTATGTAATGTGTTGCATTATAAGAAAAAGAGAAATGTGGGTGTTGGTAGAGAGCATGTTATGTCGGTGAGGAGACGGGTGCCCGCCAAATGTATGTGGTACCTTTCGATTATTCCGAGGTTGAGAAGTTTGTTTAAGAATGATAAGGATGCAAAGATTTTGACATGGTACGTTGATAGGGGAGGTTGTAAAGATGATGATATGATTCGACACCCGGCTGATGCGAACCAGTGGAAGAAATTTGATATGATGTATCCAAAGTTTGCATCCGAACCTAGGAATTTGATATTTTCTTCGTGTACTAATGGTATGAAACTATTTGGTAGTATGTCCTCAAAACACAGCTCATGGTCGGTTATGCTTGCCATTTGCAATCTCTCCTCGTACTTGTGCATGAAGAGAAAATATGTGCTGATGGTCATCATGATTTCAGGCCCAAAACAACCAGGAAACCGAAACAACCTGGAAATAACATAGACACTTATCTTTCCTCTATGATAGAAGATTTGAAGGTGCTATGGTCAGTTGGCGCCTTAATGTTTGATGATTTTAGTGGCGAAGAGTTTACAGTGAAGACGATGCTTTTTTGTACCATAAATGATTTCCCGGCATATGGTAACCTTTCCGTGTATGTAGTCAAGGGTCACAAAGCTTGCTCAGTTTGTGAGGATGAGACAGATTACCATCAGTTGAAAAATGGGCTTAAGACTGTTTATCTGGGTCACCGTAAATTCCTGCCTTTGAAGCACAAGTTGTGGGATAACACGGTTGCATTCGTTAGTGGGAAGGAGAGGGGAAAGACACCCAAACCATTGACTGGTGTAGTCATTCACAACAAGGTAAAGAAATTGACAGTTGTTCTTGGTAAGAAGTCAGTAAAGGGTGGTGGGATCGTAGACGGACCGTGGAAGAAAAGGTTTATTTTCTTTGATTTGCCGTACTGGGAGAATTTAGAGGTTCAACATTGTTTGGATGTGATGCATATCGAAAAGAATATTTATGAGAGTCTAATTGGCACACTTCTTAACATTCTTGGGGAGACTAAGGATAGCTTAAATGTGAGGAAAGATTTAGTCGACCTTGGTATTCTTTTGTTTCTAGCACCGGAAATAAGAGGGAAGCTACCTGTCTTCTGCTCCTTACAATCTGTCAGTTGCTGAAAGGAGATCGGTGTGTGAGAGCATCCAAGAATTGAAGGTACTGTTCGGTTACCCCTCTAATGTTAGTCGGTTTGTGAATGATGAATTGTGTCTTGATGCTTTGAAATCACACGATTATCATGGCCTTATGCAACAACTTTTGCCCATTGCGATCCAAGGGAGAAGTATTTTCCCCCGCCATTCTTTGACATCATGGTGCACCCCGTGGTACACTTGGTTAGGGAGATACGTATATGCGGGCCTATCAGAATGCATTGGATGTACCCCTTTGAGCGTCACATGGCATTTTCAAGGGTTATGTTTATAATCGTAGTCAACCTGATGCCTCCATTGTTCAGAGGTACATCACTGAGGAGATTATCGAGTATTGTACATCGAAATTGGTTGGAAATAGAGCGGTTGGTGTTCCAGGTGGACTCCACTACAGAAGGCAGAATGGGACTCCACGGTCAAAGGGTACACTTTATACACCCTTTCACGCTGAGTTGATGACAATTCACCTGTATGTATTACACAACAGTAGCGAGACCGCAATATATGTTGAAGAGCATGTTTCCCTGTTGGAAGAGATTCATCTCGACTGGCCCTCAAATAAAATACAGGTAGAGCTTCTTTAAGGTTTGTTAACTGGTTTTACAATTGTTGCAATGTCGAAGGGATGCCCAGTAAGCTACGTGCATTTGCAAGGAAGCCAAACTGCACCGTAAGACGGTACCCTGGTTATGACATTAATGGTTTCATTTTCTCAACTTTGGAGAATGATGAGAAGAGCACGTCGCAAAAAATGGTGTATATATTGAATTCGAATCCATGTGGCAGGCAAGCAAGATAGATAAAAATTTGGTTGTTTTTGTGATGAGTTTCTATGGGTTGATTGAGGAAATTTGGGAGTTGGATTATATAGAGTTCAAGGTTGTTATATAAATGTGTCTTTAGGTGGAACATGGTTCCAGTGTTGTAGTTGAGAAGTTCTTGGGCTTCACGTTGATCTACTTGAAGGATATGAAGATGAAAAATTCATCTTAGCTGCCCAGGCGCGACATGCTTTTTATATCAAGGAGCCTTCAAATGAGAAGTATCATGTGGTGCTGCATGAGAAGAAGTTTGAATTTGAAGAGGAAATTGATCAATTTGTCATAACTGATAGTCCTAAGTTTCCATCAGTATTTCCTGGTTTGGAGGATGTTAGGGGACCCGTGGTGGGGCGGTATTATCATGGTGATGGGTTGTGGGTTGATGAGAGAGGTGAAATAGTAAGTGGTGACAGTGTGTTGAAGCGGAAACGATAGGTAGTTAGTTTCACACCGTTTTCAGTTTTTCTACCAATATTTTGTGTAAAAATCATCTGATTATGAAATGAATTAGGTGTAATGTATTTGGACCCTCACTATTTTAGAATTTCTAGGTATGATCTGTGTTTTCATTTGGTATTTTTTTGAATTGAATCGATGAAAATGTGTTACAATATATGCTAATTTTTTTTTTAAAAAGGATGTGTTTCTACACCGAAAAAGTATCAAGTTACCGGTGTAGAAAAATAGATGAGGTACTCTATTTTGTACATACGCACTGATACTCATACCGGTGCTGGATACTTAGAAACATATTATGTTTTTTACTCTTGGGTCTAAGCATGGCCAATTTTTTCCCATTTAAAGCAGCTGCTTTTCTGAAGAATTTGCACCGGCATGTATATCAGTGCTAGAAAATTAGAAATTTTTTTATGGTGTTCCTCTCGGGTCTGAACATGGTAATTATTTTATCATTTAAAGCAGCCTAACATAGCTACTTTTGTGAGGAATTTGCACCGATATATATACCGGTGCTGGACAGTTAGAAAATTTTTCCTGGTGTTCCTCTCAGGTTTGGACATGGTGTTTTTTTTCATTTAAAGCATTCTAAAGCAGCTGCCTTATTGAAGCATTTGCACCGGTATAAATACCGGTGCTAGATACATAGATTTTTTTGTGACTTTTACTCTCGGGTTAGAACTGTTTGAATTGTTTATGCATTTGAAGCAACCTAAAGCAGTTGCTTTAGGCCAATTCTTACACCGGTATATCTAACTACATTAATTGAGAATGTGACATGGTGAATATCTTGACTTGCTTGTAAGGTGTTTGATAAAATGCTACAATGTGTTTTTTAAGAAAGGCCTCCCAAATCCAATTTGAAATGGATAAGCCATTCACTGTCTCCTTCTATGCCAAAAATGTCATCGCACACTTACCCGGATGGTACCTCAGTGTCCGAGGAGGCTAGGTTGGTCCATGAATCATATAAAGGACGCTGTAATCACAGAGAGAGAGGAATTGATGCATCTTCCAAATTTGAACAAACTATCTGCACGATTGGGTGGGAAAAATTTGGCAAGACACTGCAGCCATTCAACCTGAGCATTGTAAGTGAGTTTTATGCAAACTTGAGTGTGGTCCAAACTACAGTCATGTGTATTGTAGAGGTAAAGCTGTCCCCACCACACCATAACCTATCAATGGTTTGTTTGGGTTGCCCGATGTTCCAAACGATGTGGAAGATTTTCTCGCACTACACTTTCTAGGTGACGACAGCTACGTTCTACAACAACCAATTGAGAAGGACATCGTTGGGACAGTAACTGGGCCATGTAATGGCATAGATGAGCTGGTCAAACCAGATTGGAGCAAAATACCTAAGAAGACTCTAACTCCGGAAATGAATGAGTGGTATCACTCTGTGGCGTCTAGAATCCACCCAGTCACTATGAACACAGAAGTCCACAAACTTTGTCTCACCTTCTTATATGAAATAAAGAAGGAGCTTCGATGGAATGTTGGTTATCGAATTTGTCCGATGTTGCAGAGGAAACATGATCAGATATGATCTTATACCTATTGTGGTATAATCTTTGCCCTTTGTTCAAGAGCGTGAGTTAAGTCCCACCCACATGACGTTTATGAGCAACTAATGGATAAGATTTGTGTGGAATCCTTCTACAGACAAACATCTAACATGCCTGTCCCTACTATTGAATCCATAGTCGCTGCCTTGGAGGTCTGTGTAGCAAACTTGCTTGAAGAATCAAAGTTTCAAAGATCCTGGTTGGACTATATGACTAAGGTTATGATGTATCAATTTTCTAACGCCATGGAAACAGTTGGAAATTTTCCTACCTTCCACAGAGGCAATGTGAAGGACATGGATGTTGGTACAAGTACCCGTGATGGTGAAACAACAAGAGTAGATGACGACGTCGAACCATTTTCTTGTTATTACTTGAAGGAAACTTGTAGTAGTAGTTTAACAGGGAAGACTCTGTACCAAACATTCACTCTGTTTAACTTCGACTGTATGAAACTTGTACTTTTGATAATAACTTGGCCAATGATTGGTTGAGTTAAAATTTTTAGTCTTTGTGGTTTAAATTTTTCGCACCAAATTACTCTCGAATACATAAATTATAGGCCGAGTGTAGTTGTTCTATAATTATAAGCCATATTACATGAATGGTTAGAATAAAAAAAATGGTAGGATTAGGTTCTATGGAGGTTCCCCATATAAATTTGTGGGCAATATTGCAATTTTAGGAAATATAGTGCAAACATTCACTGTTGGTTTTACAGGTCCTTCCATAAACCTGTAGCGTCTACAAACGCATGGACATGATCATAATGTATTGAACTACTTATATGTGGACCCAATTTCAAAATTCGACGCTTTCAAGATTCTTAGAGGGACTAAAGTACAAAAATAAAAAGTTTACTCGTTCATCGAAATTGAAATCCAATCGAACCAGATGGTACCCCAAACATCCATTTTGTATTTCCAAGTTCCACATGTGAGGGAAAAGAACGGGTTCAAACCGGATGGTACCCCAAACATCCATTCGGATTACACATTGATACTATGAAGTATACCTTTGTCGTTTACTCTACACCACATACTAGCGCTTTCGATCAAATCACCACCCGGACACAATTACATTTCAAATATGATTTAAGCCTAGAATATTAAATTTGGTAATTTATATAGTGTTCCAACGTGCCGGAATCGCATGTTACATTTGGAGGGACCTAACCGCAAGAAACGTAAAAAATCAATTTTGCGGGTTCGTACTTACCAAGAAGGTATGGAAACGTTACTTATTAACTGTGGTTTATTATAAAATCATTTTATGACCCATGGATTAGTGGTCGACGGGGTGAAATGAAATATTTGGGGTCCAAATGTAAATGTCATAAAATTAAACAATGCTTAGAATAGTCAACATACGGGGCCCATGCTTAATAAACGTTAGCATGAAACAACTGGTAAAATGTATAATTACATAAATTATGCGTCAATTTGAATAATTGGATTTGTGAAAAAAATATTGGGGAGGAAAATGAAAAAGTAGAAAAATTGAATTCTTGACTAGAAAAATTAGTACACCAGTAATTTTAAACAAATACCGGTGTACAAATTCAAAATTTATCATGCGCGCACGTAATTTATTTCAAATTTTTGTTATTTTTCATGGCGAGAGTTTTTACACCGGTAAAACCAAAAACCATACCGATATACAAAAAAATTTCGAACTTCATCTCGGGTTCATCCTTTTTTGGATATGATATTATTTAAAGCAGTTTCACACAGCTGTTTTTTAGCATTTTTACACCGGTATCCTTACCGGTGTACAACAGTTAGAAAAAATTTCAACATGTTACTCTCGAGTCTGACAAAATAGTATTTGCTTTAAGGACTTTTTTTACACTGGTACCGGTGCTGAACATACGCACTGGTATTTATAAAATTACCGGTGTAGAAATGACGGATATAAATTAAAAACACCAGATTCAACAACCCATAACCACCATAACTCCTCATCTCCTCATCAAACTCCTTCAATTTCACTTCTATAACTGCCCTCCACCACTTCAACCCTTCAATTTCCACTACATTCAACCACCATAACTCCTCATCAATCTTTATAACTCCCCACCACATCCCCTCATTTTTCCTATAAAAGGTTGAACAACACACAACCCTTGAACAATACAAGAGAGAAAAAAAACTTCCATAGGTTCATCCATTTCGTTCTTTGGAGAGTGCAAGCAAAGAGAGAAGCAATCCAATCATTTCATTGGTGAAGGTAAGTGATATGTGTTTAGTTAATCATGTGTTTCCATTTAAATTTATCTTCAAACAGCCATTCAAACCCTTATGCACAACACAAGTTCGACAAAATGGCTCTATGAACAAAAACCATTAGGTCTATAAAAATTGAAATAATACCCTTGAATGGGATGATTATACAAATGTGGGGATGTAAAGTTTTGAGTTTTTTTGTGGAAATATGTTGTAGTACTTGAGTTTTTTGGTTGGTGACAATGTTGATAATCACATTGGGCAAGAGTGATACATGCTCGGTTGTAGGCATATTTTTTTGAATCCAATAAGGTATCAAGTTATATCAACTTCTATAAGGTTCCATATCATGTTATATCAAGTTTCATGCCTTGTTCGTTCAAGTTCTATGTCATGTGATATGAACTTCTATGCTATATAAATTGTAGTTTTATTTAGTTTTTGTGCAATTTCTATGCCATGTTTTGCTCAAGTTTTATGAATTTGTTGTTTAAGTTCTAAGCCATGATCTATCAATGTTGATCTTTAAGTACATTTTTTGTTTTGTATAAATTTGTGAGGTGAAGGGGTTAGTTGACTTATTGGATTGAGAATTTTCTATTCCATTGTTGCAGATGCCACCAAAAAGGGGGAAATTAAACACAAAGAGGAAGCGACCTGTAAGAAAGAAAAAGGAGGAGAATGTGGTCGATGATGAGGTTGATGTGGAAGAACAAGAACCTCCTCCAAAAAGGATCCCTTTGAAGATATAGTTTGAGGAAGAAGCAACACAACAAGATGGTTCAACTAGTGAGAGAAGGAAGACCTCGTGCCACTTGGTGATGGGATTGCGAGTGATGAGGGAGAAGATGCGGATTAAGTGGTGGCCAAACCACCAGTTGGAAAGAGAAAGGGAAAGAGCACTGTCAAAGCAAGGCCAACTGTTAATGAAGAGGACAATGACTTGTCAAAGCCTGGAGGAAAAAGGGAGAGGGATGGGACAAGTTTGAGATCAAAAGTTATATGAAAATAAGAGGAACTAGCACGTACCAGTCTGTGATGTTGGCAAAGCATAACAAACCAACCTTTGTTGCATTTGAGTTCCTAAATGGTCAAGTTGTATGCATCAAGAATTGGTTAGCGTGGCACGCTTATGGAAATTATGTTTTTCGGCGCCACATCAGATTTGGCCATTGCGAACACTGGTGCGATGTCCTTGAAGATGTGAAGGAAGAGTCATGGAAGGATGTTCTGGTAAGACTCTCGACGATTGAAGTTTAAAAATTTTGGTTTTAGTATTGTCATAGTGAAGACATGATTAATGACATGCATGTTCATATGATTCATTTCAGGAGAGCTTCACAATTGAAATCCCAATGACAAACGAGCAACTTCAGATACTAAAGAAGGATTGTACAAACATGCAAGAGACCAACCTAAGAACTGGAAGATAAAAGTGGAAAATAGGTTCATCCACGACGCAGACAAAGGTATCAATAAATCAGGAGTGCCATCATGGGAGAAGTACAACTGGTAGGATGAAGACGAATGGCTCTTGTTTGAGAAGAGATGTCGTCATCTAAATTTTCGGGTATGATAAAAAATAGAATACATTTTAAGAACTCTGTTACCCATAAATTCTATTAAAATAATTTTTATTTTTGATAACGAAATTAGAAGCTTAGAGAGGCAAATATGAAGCACAACGAGGGCAAGAATTACACACACCACACTAGCAGAAAGGGTAATTGATACATCCTCGACAAATTGGCTGAGGAACTGAAGGAATAGTAGAGACGTAAGTTGACTGCTGAGGGATTCACTGAGGAGAAGATTGAGCAACAACTCAGTCAAAAGGAGTTCACACCGGATAGATCTCTTATCTACCTTGAGGAAAATAAGAATAAGAAGGGGTTATCCCCATCAAAAGAGGTTCAGAAGATTGCACCCGATGTTGTAAGTTAAGCCAAACAAATTAAATTAATTTTTATATCGTTTGTCACAATATTCTTATAAACATTTTCTTTCCTATATGTTTTTTAGTTGAAATTGAATGAGCTGAAAGAAAAAAGAACATTGGTACTGCAGCCGGGTGAAGACATCCTCATAAAAGTCACCAAGAAGAAGGATCACCCGGGCAGGTACAGGGGAACTCAGATGGGTCTACCCACATCGGTTATTGTTCCTAATCTTTCCCGCAGCAAGTGTGGTAGCAGTTCCTTAAGCAAGCAGACCACCCTGAGGAGACCATCTAGTGATCAACCGGTCGTGAAATCCATGGTATCGTACCTCAAGCAATTGGTGAAGGGCATTGCATCTGCAAGCAGTGTTCAGATTCCGCCAGGCCTTGACGATCCAAAGAAGTTTATTGAGAAGGCGATGGATGGCATTGTTGCGGCTGCTACAAAATTTGGTGATGATCCAAGCAACGGAGAAGGAGATGAGGAGGTGTGCCTTCATGAATATATGTATTTTGTTTACATTGAATTACACATCTTAAAATCTCTATAATAAATTTATCAAATTACTAAACTTTTTTACAAACAAGATAGGTAACGTGTGACTCTGTACGTTAAAGACATTTTTGGGAAGAAGAAAATGGTCGTGCATGGGTTGCGACATGTATCTCATCCTTGGGATGCCCAATAAGGAAGTGTGGCTCGTGTAAGAGTATGCGAGCCAGTCTACTGTCCTAGGGCGGGATTGCCCTCGACGGATCACCAATTTGATAATGTTAGAGAGGCTTTGAATAACGTCGCGGATTGGGCAGTGTCTTTGATAGGCAAGTAAGACGAGCAACCTAGTGACATTGATGACAAAAATGCCAGCGTGGATACGGACAAGGAGGAGGAGGAGGGAGTTATGATTCCCACTACCGACAATGAGGTACATTCTTGTAACACATTATTTTTCAATTCATCAAATTACATTTACATGATCGTATTCATTAATCCTTGTAATAGGGGGATGCTGAGAAAAAATATCCCACTGGAGCACTAATTACCGGCCCTCTGCAAGACCAAGATTCAAGAGGCTACCAAAACAGTTGCTTCACTAAAATACATACCTTTAATATTCATTGACTACAATAGTTCATTTCCACGTACTTAACTGATCAATTCGTATAATTTTACATCCGTAGATTATCAACAAATAGGACCTGGCAATTTGGCCCATCATGGTGCGATCCATATGGGAAGTAAATGTCGCTATCCTGGAAATGATAAATAATAAGGACAACATGTTCTTCTCAGTCTTCAGACCATCGAAATTCAGATGCCATTACACCTGCGATATTGGAATAGATGTTCTAGTCGAGTTCGGGAAGAGACTAAAAAATATGCGTTCAATGACCTGGATCGATAATGCGTAGATCGATATGTGGATGGGGTGAGTTTCAGAACTTACAATTTTATTTTAAATTTTAAAGCGATTAGGATTTCATTTTAAGTATCATTAACGTTACAAGCACCCGTGGGAGAAAATATGGGAAAATAATGCAGGACGCGTCCAATTTGTTTGCCCTTGCAATTGTGGGAACTTGACCAACATTGATCAGGAGGTCAAATTTCGTTTAAACCTCATCTGAGATACAATGAAGGCAACAAATGCTGAATTCTACATTAGCCCCTACATTAGAATGTAAGTATTTTTTGGTGGATTTAACATTTACTTTTCAAACCACTTCTATTTCAGTAATTCATCACCCTAGTTTTTTGACATCGATCATTGGTACCTCATCATTATCCATCCCAGAATAGAGGATGTTTTCATGATGGACACTTTGACAGGGGGTATCAAATAAATAAACTTGCGTGAACTCAAGGTCATTTCCAAGTATTTCAATTAATGAAATAATAAGTCCTAGTTTTGTTACACACGAAAAGAAGTAACCATTTCCATTTACTTTCTTTACAGGCTTGCACGTACGTACCAAAGGGAGAAGAGAAAAATGGAGCCAGACCTAACTACACTTGGAAAATCAAGAACCTTAAGGTAAGTCATTATGTCATTTCATCCCACCATTCATTATGTTAAAGGTTAGTAATAACATTTACCTTTCTTGTGCAGTACCGAACCAAGCATGGTTCTTGGCAATACGGGTACTCTATCATGCTCTTCGTGGAAGAATTTTTTAATCACTTAGAGACAAGTAATATCTTGAGGTAAACCTTACATCTCAAACAATGTTCTTATCAATTTCTATTACACACAAGATTCTTCACTAACATTGTAACTTTAAAATTAACAGATCTTCCTAGAGGGCAAAGGACTGTACCATGTGTACGAAGTTTAAGGTATCACTGAGAGATGGTGTGGGGCTTGGCTCTATGAGTACCAACATCAGGCGAACACTTCCTTGCAACTTTTGGATGATAAGAAAGACGTAATAGGTTTGATGTATCTCGTCTCCTCCATATGTCCCCTTCCGCCTGAGCCATTCACTCCTCTGAATGATAGAGGTGGACATATACCAACGGATTTAGATCGGACTTCAATTGGTCCCACTGGGCATGCCACTTGATGTATCTCGTATTCTCCATTCGTAGGGTGATTAACATTATAAATGGAGTTACTAGTGAAGGATCTTCGAACACTGTGATGAAGGCTGAGTCTAGGGTTACACCTGAAGGGGAGCCCTCCCATAAAAAGGTTTAAACCCCAAGGAGACCATAACATTTTTGGAGGCGGATGCAGTTCCTAATCAGACCCCGCATGCCGACCTGATGGTGATTTCAGCAGTGATCAGGATCTTGTTAATTAAGAGGATTTTTGTGGATGACGGAAGCGGGATGGAAATCATGCTTGTAAATTGTTTTGATCACCTGGACATTGGTCGAGGTAATTTGAAGAGATCCTTATGCCCTTTTTCAAGATTTACAGGAAAAACTATCACTCCCCTTGGCGAGATTACTCTACCAGTTAGAGTGGCAGATGGAGAGAAGGGGGTATGATATGCTGCAACTTTGCAGTTATTGATGCATATTCCCCTTATAAAGTGATACTTAGGAGACCTTAGATGTGCCAGGCTCGAGCAGTGTGGTCACCCTACCACTTGATAATGAAATTCCCAATGAATAGGGGGGGTAGCTTGCATTCGAGGAGATCAGATCATTGCAAAAAGTTGTAACTTGTCGGCAGTAAAAGGAGCAAGGAAAGGAGATGTTGCATCGATACATGGAGAATCAGGTCCAGCTGATATGGAACATATCCTAGTTTGAGATTTGGGTTTTGTTGTCGTGGGTAAGATGATGCCAAAGGAGATAAGGGGTCGATTGCAAGTTCTTCTTGATGAATACTTAGATGTGTTTTCTTGGAGCACTGCGAGGGTAGCAGGGGTGCCGGTAGAGCTAGCTGTCCATAGGTTTAATATCGATCCTTTGATAAGACCTATCAAGAAAAAATAGAGAATGTTTGCACCAGAAAGAGTTGAGGCAATACAATTGGAAGTGGAGAAACTTCTCAAAGCTGATGTTATCGAGAAGGTATTCTATCTTGAATGGCTCGCTAACCCAATGATAGTTCCAAAACATGACGGTGCTTAGCTTATGTGTATTGACTTCACTAATTTGAACAAGTGTTGTCCCAAAGACAGTTTTCCACTGCCTTTGATAGATAGGTTCGTGGAGGCAATAGCTGGATACCAGGTTTTAGCCTTTTTGATGCACATAAAGGCTATCACCAGATACCAATAGCGGAGGAGGATAAGGCAAAGACTTCATTCATAACGGAGAATGGTACTTTTTGTTACAAAAAAATGATGTTTGGCTTAAAGAATGTAGGGGCAACTTACCAAAGGCTGATCGACAAGTTGTTCAGAAATCAGATTGGAAGGAACTTGGAAGTATACGTGGATGATATGGTAGTGAAGAGCAGAAGCTATGGAAATTTCTTGGAAGACCTAAGAGAGACGTTCGTTGAGTTGCGAAAAAAAATTTAAAGCTAAATCCTGCGAAGTACATCATTGGAGTGGAGGCCGGTAAGTTTCTGGGTTTTATGGTATTCGAATGGGAATCGATGTGAGCCCTAAGAAGGTGGAAGCTTTGATGAACATGAAAAACCCAAGATCGGAAAAAGAAGTCCAAAAATTAACAGGATGCCTAGATGCTTTGAGTCGATTCTTATCAAAGGGGGGAAATAGCATCTTCCTTTCTTCGATGTACTGAGAAAAGCCAAGAAGTTTGAGTGGACGGAGGATTGTGAGAAAAATTTCATAAGTTATAAGGAACATCTTCAAGTCTTTCCAGCCTTGGTGAAACCAGATCTAGGGGAGGTTCTTTATCTTTATATATCAACTTCGAACTTAACAATCAGTGCAGTTTTGATCAAGGAGAAAGAAAGATAGCAACATCCCATATACTTCATTAGTCGGCCTTTGCAGGGTCCTGAAATGCGGTATACTTCCCTCGAGAGGTTAATTCTAGCATTGGTCCATGCTGCTCGTAGACTACATTCCTATTTTCAGGGTCACACCATAGTAGTCCTAACGAGTTTCCCAATGAAGAAAGTGCTCCTTAAGCCTGAAGCCTCAGGAAGAAAGATAAAATGGGTAGTGGAATTGGGCAAGCATGATATCCAGTTTCAGCCAAAGATCGCAACTGAGGCTCAGGCCTTCGATAATTTTATTGTGGAAACAACAGAATTTATTGAATTGGAAAAAGGTATAGCGAAAGAAGAGTCATGGAAACTGTTCGTCGATGGGTCATCGCATATAGGAGGCAATGAGGCTGGAGTGTTGGTTACCATTCCCAATGGCAAAGACTACCCCTACACGCTACACTTCAAGTTTTGGGCCACCAACAATGAAGTTGAATACGAGGCCCTAATCACAGTTTTTTAAGCCAGGAAGATGAAAGTGGAAAGCATGGATGCGTTTATTGACTCGTAGATTGTGGTCCAGCGGGTCAAAGGAGAGTATGAAGCCAGAGAGCCCAACTTGCAGCGATACTTGTAGTTGATCAAACCCGTGGTGAAGGGATGTTAATTGTTCACCTTAACGCAAATACATTGAGAGAAAAACCAGAAGGCAGATACCCTCAACAAGCTAGCTTCTTTGGACTTGGGGGGGGGGGGGCAAAGACAGATCCCGTTCAAAGAATTGAGCAGTCGGAGCATTGAGGAGAAAAGTGTGATGATAATCGAGGAGGTAGATTCTTGGATGACCCCCTACCGTCAAGTATTTGCAGAAGGGTGTTCTTCCCCTTGAACCTACCTAAGTAAGGAAGCTTCGCCTAACGGTGCCCAGGTACATAATACTGGATGGCCACTTATATCGTAGGGGCTACTTACAGCCCTTATTATTATGTGTTGCTCCTAGTGATGCAAATTATTTGATTAGGGAAGTCCATGAAGGAATATGTGGCAGTAATCAGGGTGCTCGTTTGGTGGCCAGGAGGATGATCCTTGCGGGATATTATTGGCCAACTATGTTCGAGTGCCAGAAACATACACCCATGATCCACGTGACCCAAATAGAGATGATCAACATACACAATACTTGGCCTTTCGATAAGTGGGGGATTTATTTGGTGGGACCATTTCCAGAAGCACCAGGTAGGCTCAAATACCTTCTGGTGGTTGTGGATTATTTCACTTAATGTTCGAGGCTAATCCATTGAACAATAAAAGGGGAAGTCGGTGGTATCATTCTACTGAAAAATATCATCTGTCAATTCAGATTTCTAAGGACCATTGTGTCTGACAATGGTGTGCAGTTCGCCAATGATCCTTTCAAAAGTTGGTGTGAGGAGTTCAAGATTCAGTTGAAGTTAACAGCAGTGTACCATCCACAAGCTAACAGGCTGGTTGAAGTTACTAATCATACCCTCGTTAATGGAATCAAGAAGAGACTTGAAGGAGTGGCTGGAAATTGGGTCAACGAACTCCTGAGCATTTTATGGTCGTATCAGAAAACCCCCTCAAGGTCTACTAACGAGACACCATACATCTGGGTTTACGAAACTAAGGCTATCATTCCCACAGAAGTCGTTTTACCAAGCCCTAGGATAGGGTCAAATATTGAAGAGGAGAACAATAACAATCGACGATTTGACTTGGACTTATTAGAAGAAACTAGGACATTGGCTGGCGTTCGAGAAGCCAAAGTGAAGAAACAGTTCAAGAGATATCATGATTAGAGGGTACACACAGTGCAGTTCAGTAAGGGTAACTTGGTCATGAGGAGTAATGAGAAAAGCAAACGATTACCAAAAGGAAAGCGGGCCCTCAACTGGGAAGGTCCATATAGAATGTTGGAAGCACGCCCTGGAGGGAGTTATATCTTAGAGGAGTTGGATGGAACAAGGGTACCTCGGCGGTAAAATGTAGCCAACCTTCATCGTTATCATCAGTTTTGATTTGTACGCCCATGTGGCATAAACAACTGTATGAACAAATAAGAGTTCATTGAATGAAGTTTCCCATCCTTACACATGCTCACTTGCCCCAATAAGGACAAGTTCGATAAATTCCTTGCGTTGAAAAGACCAAGTTGAATACATTTGCTTGTGTTGACAAGACCAGGTTCGATAATCTCCCTGCATTAAAATGACCAGGTCGAGTAAGTTTGCTTGCACCAAATTCGATAAATTTCCTTGCGTCGAAAAGACCAAGTTGAATACGTTTGCCTATGTCGACAAGACCAGGTTGGATAATCTCCCTGCATTGAAATGACTGGGTCGAGTAATTTTGCTTGCATCAATAAGGCCAAGTTCGATAATTTTCCTTGCTTCGAAAAGACCAAGTTGAATACGTTCACCTGTGTCGACAAGACCAGGTTTGATAATCCATCCGCGTCAAAATTACCAGGTCAACTAAATTCTCTTGCGTCGATAAGGCCAAGTTTGATAAATTCTTGTGTCGAAAAGACCAAGTTGAATACATTCGCCTTTGCCGACAGAGTCATGTTTGATAATCTCCCCTCATCGAAATGAGTGGGTCGAGTAAATTCGCTTGCGCTGATAAGGCCAAGTTCGATAAATCTCCTTGTGTTGAAAAGACCAAGTCAAATAAACACTTGCGCCGATAAGGCCAAGTTCGATAAACCTTCTTGCGTCGAAAAAGACCAAGTCAAGTACATTTGCTTGAAGCAATAAGCCAGATTCGATAGTTTCCCCGCATCAAAATGACCAGTTTGAGAGTATTCACTTGTGCCGATAATCCTAAATTTAACTTGTACTCATATAAGACTATAGCATTCGCCAAGACTGCTCGATACTACAATGATAATAGCAATAAGAAGAAATTTATTTATCAAACTTTGAAGATATAACATTTGATTATACACCTCCAAAAAAATACAACTAAAACCAGTCTATTTTTTTTGGGTTTGATGCCCGTTTTCGTCTCGAACAAATTATCAGCTTTGCCTTCAGTGGCCTAGGGGCTTGAGAGACACACCTCTGACGTGAAATTAAGTCCCAATAATGCGAAGCTTCCCCGTCATAGAGTTGATAGTCTTATATTGAACCATCGTCGCAGGGGGGACATTCTTGGACCGAGTACTAGTGCCCATAACCGGTCCCTTGGGTTTTCCCTTTGGAGGACAAATGTTCATAGCAACTGGTTCGCTTGCAAGCAACTTCTAGGCTTTAGGAACAGGTTCGTTAGGAAGCATCCTTTTGGTTTGGGCACTGAAAACAGCGAAATGAATTTTAGTTGTAGCACTTCCACACTTCTTCTTTGAAGTTCCCGCATTCTTGTGAACTGGGCGGATATTAGGATGAAGCTAAACAAGCTAGTTATGAATGGCATCGAATACTGCAATGTGGTCAGGATCCCTATCTAAGCCTTGCTTCGTCATAGACATCTCAATCTCATAGAGAAATCTGGGGATGTCGCTAATAAGATCTAAGTCAAGATGTTCGTGTGATAGACCATACACTCAAAGATTGTCATAATATGCTGATATTGTAGAGCTTTGCTCGAACACTTGACTTTGTAGCTGGGTGTTCAGGGTTGCTAACTCATCGCAGAGTTGAATGTTACCCTCGATGACTTCTTAGAGTTGGGATATCTCTGCTTCGAGAATAGAATTCCTTAGAGTCAGCTCATTGGCTTGAGCCTTATGCTTGGTGACCTCTTCTAAACGATACTCAATTTCACCCCTTTGCCTATTGTACGATATAACCTAGCGTCTGTAAGACAATGTGCCAGAAGGGATACTCTTTCATCATTTTGTGAAGAACTTCCTGATGTCTCATCTCGTTGGCATTACAGGATTCAACAACAGTGATGGCTACAACAGTCTTTCCAGAGACGTTACTCTTTGACTCTTCTAGGAGTTTTTGGATCAAATGGTGGTTATTTTCATGCCAGGTTTACAACTTCCTGTTTACGGAAGTTAAGTCCTGGGTAAGCTGAATTATTTCGTTACAAGCCTCTGATAATGCGGCCTTGGTTAAAGTCAGCTCTTGCTTAGTTATCTTCAGCTCTTTTTGCAAGATTGAACACACACACTATGATAAAAGTTAAAGGAAAAGAGAGTAGTTAAAATATCGAAAGCAAATCTATTTGTTCATTAAAAACGAGTACAACCAAGAGAGGAAAAATTCATACATCAGTTTGAGCTAAGCTACTTTTCTCAGTGGTGGTCTCGTTATTATTGCCCTGAGTGGTTGAGGGCCCCTCCTTGCTGTTCGAAGAGCCAATTGGTTACGGGTTCTCAATAGCTTTGCTCGGGTTCTTGGGGTTAATTTCTTGAAGTTCCTTGGCAGTGAAGAACCTATTTGACTCCTGGATGAAGTCGAGCAACTGGAAAGAAACGTCCCTCTTGCTTGCCTTATCCCATCGAGACTGAACCTCCTACTCGGCCTTATCATCAACAAGTTTTTGGAGCCCTTTACTATGTTCAGGGGAGAGAAGCTAAATCAAATGCTCGACCAATTCATTCATACCCAATTTCTTCAAAGATTTCATAAGATCAAGGAAGAGATCGTATAGGTCGTTGAAACATCAATTTCTTGGCGAAACACGCCAGCAGGGCATTTTGGCTCTCCGGTTGACACTTCTTCAACACCCTTTTCTCTTTTTCCCTTAGCTTTCTTTGATTCTCGCTCAGGACCTTGGTCTTTGACGGGAGCTTGGTGTGCTCTTTATGGAGCTTGTCGCGCTCCTTCTTACCGACCTCAATGACTTATTCAAATGGACCCTTGAGCAGAGAGGGCATGCATGCCGAGAAGATGCCAATAGAATGCATGCTAGACTCAATAGCCGCAACAACCTACACAGAGGAATCATTAGAAAAACCCAACAAACGAAAGATAACTGAACGAAAATCACGAGTACTCATAGAAGACTCCTCGCCAATCTCTCCAAGGAACCCGAAGGACTTAGACAAGTCCAGACTGTCACTGGAGATGCTTCCCCAAAGGAGATCCTCGAACTTCCTCTTCTTGGCCTGTTCGTCCAAGATTTGTGCATCTCCACCCTCCGGGGTAACGGTAACTTCTGTCGAGCATTTGGTGGCTTGCACTATCTTGATGAAAGTCTGTTTCTTGAGGTCGTCAAGGATTCCCATACCTGTCACAGTAACGAATATGTTAGAAATATCGATAATATGATTAGGATAAATGAAATAAAAAAGTTTGGCCCCAAAGACCTTCGGGGGTATCTGAAACAACTATCTCTATAACTTTTACAGAATCATCCTGTGAACAGAGAGGACCTTCCACAATTATGTTCTAATTCCTTTCATGATGAATGGTGAAATTGGGAGCTAGAGAGTTTGATTGGCTGGGGTTTCTATGGGTTGCCGAGGCGTAGATATCTTCGTACAGCCACTTGGGCCAAACGAAGTGTTTCGTTCCTTGCCCCTTCACCTTGGGACGATAGAGCTTAGTGTCTAAGGGCTCAGGTTCCCTCAAAAGCACCACATCTTCGTGCAAGTGATCGGGGATAGAATGTACACCCTGTTTTAAAACCTCCACATCTACTTTAGGATTCCAAGGGGGGTTTAATAATCCCTAGAGCAATCGAAAGTGAATGCTTTCTGTTGCCATCCCTTATTATTGGAAAGGGGGATAATGAACCAATCGTTAGTAGTCTTGTTGGTCAAGGTGAATGTCCCTCGAACACCTTTGTTAGAGCGCAACATGTATAACGCTCAAAATAGCTCGTAACAAGGAACAACCTTGACTTCCTTACACCGAACCATGAAAGCCATTGCTATAACAATCACGTTAGGGTGAAACTGACCCAAGTTGACCTGGAACTCCTCCATTAAGTCAGTTAAGAGGGGAGGGAAGGGGAAACATAAGCTAGAATGAAAGTGATGGCCATAAGTGATTGACCTTCCTACAGGTAAAGTCAAATGGGATTCGTCTTCTTTTAAAACCCTGACTTGAACGTCCAAGGGAATCCATTGGTAGAGGGGAATATCATTAATAATCTTCCCCACTTCGTTAGGAATGACATATTGAGAGTCTGAATCTTCCTCACTCGATGGTCTAGGCGAATGATGCCTTTGCACAACGAATTTCCTTCAAGAAGAGGCGTAAAAAATCCTTGTTGCCTCATTAACTCTAGGGTGCTCTTCAGAACGGGGGAAAAATTAATCGCCTAAACGGCCCCAGCCACTTACAGACGGGCCCCCAGTCTCTCCTTCAATACCCACATCATACCGGCCGGATTCTACAAAATCGGTCCTTGAACTTGTCACCAGATTGGCCAAGTTGGACATAATCCCACCAGGATTGGAAGTTCTATGCGCTAGAGAAGAATCTAGTTCCTCTGATAGGGTTCTCTCTAAGGAACCTCCCCGAGACCCTATCTGACTCTCAGAATCATAGGGGGGAGATTTGGGGAAAGATTGAGGGGAGGGGATGTTGGAAAATAATGAACCGGGATTGAAAGAGGAGGAAGCCATGGTGAGAAGAACTTACTCATGGGGATAGAGAAGGAAGCATGAACTGAGAAGAGTTAGAAGTGGAGAAGAGATCTTGGCCGGGTATGATTCTACCTGCAAGCAAACAAAAGGAGTTAAATGGAGAATGTGATGGGGTAGAAGAGAATAAAAGGAAGAGAGAAACAACGGTTGAATAGTGATAATTGCATAGAAAGGGGAGAATTCTGACACATTGTGGAAAGTGGGAAAAGAAATGCCCCTCACACGCTCAGTTTTCTCGCTCCACCTTATCCATGCACGGGACATAAGGAAAAATATAAGACCATCTGGAGAAAACCCAAGTGTTCAGACACTATCGAACTCTCGTTGCAGCTTGCAGCATCGAGCTTACCCAAGATAAAGTTCGATAGGGCGATTCGTTTACCCGGCTTCGATAGCAGATCACTTGGCTTTTTTAGGGGCTCTTGATGGAGAATGAAACTAAGTTGGGGACTGGGTCGAGGGGCTGTAATGGGCTTCTCGATAAAGGAACATAAGGAAGAATAACCCTAATTAGGTTTTGGAAAGGTATAAATAGAAATGTATGTCATTACTTTTAGATTATTCACTGTTTATCCATTGGCGGCCGTTGACTGACTTTGGCATCGGAGCTTCTCCCCCCAAATACCTCCGGGGTTTATTTTGTAGGTTACGGGTCATTGCTAGCGGGTCTGGGTTGAGCTTTTGGATCGGATTGTTTGCAGACATATCAAGGTTGATAATTGATTTTATGTGGTTGATGATATTAGAATTCTATTGTTGGTGTTTGGTTATACTATAGTTGTGTGGTTTTTAGTTTGTTTCCATTCATGCTAAGGACACTTCTTCTATTCATCGTATTTCAATAATGTTCCCATGTTTTACGATCAATATTTTCGTAATATAGGTGTTTAAAGTTTCTTACAATTTCAAAGGTTTTTAACTTGTAATAGTTCCCATTCAACTATTTCTGGCTGTCGTTGCCCTGGAAATGATCCGGGAGGAACCACCAGAAAACAAATTAGGCATTGCTATTTTCTCATCCCATATATCGGTATAAACTATAAGTACTGGTGTAAAAATCAAGTGCAATTTAAATAATTAATTTAAGATTTTTAATCTACTACCGGTGTAAAAACAATACCGGCGCCAAATTAGCACCAGTGCAATAATAATCCCAGTGAAAAAAATTGCTATTACAAAAAAATACCGGTTTAATAATTCCTACCAGTGTAAATGTTGTGGTTTTAAACCGGTTGACTTTATACATACCGGTGCAAAATTTTTACACCGGCGTATCTCAACGTACCAGTGCAATTACTATGTGCCCCCAACTTTTTAAAATTTTTACACCGATTAAAAATACCGATGCAAAATAATCTTCTACACCAATTAATTTTACCGGTGTAAAAAATGCATTTTTACTCCGCTATACATACGCACCGGTAATTTGGGAGGCCAAATTACCAGTGATATTGGCCTATATTACCGGTGCAAATACCCCTATCCTAGAGTAGTGAATGGTAGTTGAAACCTTTAGCTCCGGTAAAAGTGGCTAAATATATGGGGATATGCTGAAAAGAACCAAACAACATTAATTGTGGTCATGGTTTTGAATGAAAAAGCTAAGAATTACAGTGTCTAACGTGATGGAAATGATGGAGCTTCAAAAAATTACCAAGATCGAAACAGCTCCAAAGTGTTGTTGGGACAGAATCATCCAGAACCAGGCATTTATAGGTGAGAAGGTTTACTGCTCGACACTGGGAGCTCCTCAGCTGCCTTCAGCATATATGGGTTGGTTTGTCCCACTTCCTGAACCAACATTATTAACCTCTTGTTCGTAAAATAGAAAATACAAGTTAAGTTGGATCAATTTAGTCGAACAAAACATGATTTGAGGATATATATTTAAGTTACATACCTTCTTTTTGAGAAAAAAATCTTGTCTGTACGATTTGATACAATGAATATGTACGGTTTGGTAGCAAACAAACATCATAATTCATACAACCACATAATGAATTCAATTTCAGAATAAATCAAACTACTTAATTAATTAATCAATCAACTGTCATAATCATAGGCTTACAACCATAGAATGTAATAATATTTCCAACTACACAATCAATCAACTTATTCATTAATATATACATTTCATAAACCTAATTCAAAATCACTCGTACATTACGTAATCATTTCAATAAACACAATTAATCTACTAATTATGACAACGTAACAAATTTTGTAAGCTTACTTACAAAAGAAACAAAACAAAAATAAAATAAATACATATATACCTTTAATTAGGTAGAAAATAAGAATGGATTGATGAGTGAGTGATTTGGTGTTGAATAGCTGTTGTGTACTATAAAGTAAGACCAACATCGATTATGTAACGGCATTTATTCGTTGTTTGACTTCACCGTTTATAAATCAACATCGATTATGTAACGGCATGTATTTGTGGTCAAAGTAAGACTGACATCGATTATGTAATGACATGTATTTGTTGTATAAACGGAAATATACATATTCTTTATTTCATTTTTTATCACTACAAAGTAAGGTTTAACTCTCTTTAATCAACGGTCAATCATCACTTCTCGGTTCATAAACTAACACTAATATGATGAATCTTTCAATTCAATTATTGGAGTTCTATGATTACTTTACGAGCTAAATGCACATGAACTTGGTTTGAATTCAATTAATCGAAGGTAAACTCTTACTAAATTATTGGGAACTAAATATACAAGCATTTGTATATATATATATATGTGTATATATATGTGTATATATGTATATATACATATGTATATATATGTGTATATATGTATATATACATATGTATATATGTATATATATGTAGAGAAAAACTCATGTGAGACCGTCTCACCATAACAAATGGTGAGACCAGGGACCAAGTTGCAATAAGTAGGAAGAGAATTGAAATATAGGACTTGATTGCAAAATTGGAACATAGGCTGAAAATGAGTCAAAATTGGGTTATAACAAAAATGGGCCAACCTGATTTTCTCTCTCCTCCTAAATAACTGTCAGATCTCCTTCCTTCGAAAAATCAAGGAATTTCATTCCTCTTCAAACTCATCCCGAATTCATGCAACTAAACACCGGATTCAAGCTCTGAAATCGCCAATCAAAGCTATGAAAATCTCCGGTTCAAGCTCGCAATCAAGCTCCGAAATCAAAATCTGCAAATTTTTGCAAATCTGAAGCAATCATATTTTGCGACATAATTTTTTGGAATTTTGCATGGAAAGATCGAAGAACAACAGATTTCAAAGATTCTAAGATCCGGGAAGGGGAAATAATCGAGGTAATATGAAATTTATGGTTGAAAACCCTAGTTCTATGGTTGCAATCTCAATTATATGAAATCTACGATCTAAGATCTTAGTTTTGTGGATTAAAGTCTTAGTTTTAATGGTTGGATATACGATATAAGGTGTTGCTGTTATAAACTATGGAAAACGAAGCAATTCAAGGCAATGAAATTGTTTTATACGAGGAAGAAGGCAACAAATATGTTCTATCTGAAAATTCAACAAGTTTACATTCAGGTTTAGTTTTACTTTCATATGTATAGTTAAAC
The DNA here is from genome assembly GCA_037428765.1 of Rubia yunnanensis. Lineage (NCBI taxonomy): Eukaryota > Viridiplantae > Streptophyta > Magnoliopsida > Gentianales > Rubiaceae > Rubia > Rubia yunnanensis. The sequence goes on from CM075066.1 coordinate 67,506,275, forward strand.
ACATGAAGAAATTGCATGAACACATGAAGTAACATTTTTATATTGTGGAATTTTTCTGCCAGATCTGGAATTAAGTTATAAGCATGATGTGAAGAAATTGTAGGCATTTTTTAATCTGCTGAATCGTGTGAAGTAATATTATGAACACTGGATGTAACTGCATGAACACATAAAGTAATGTGATATTTTTCTGATAGACAGTTCCCCAGAGTCCGAAATTTGGCTATATGCAATTTGTTGGGAAAATGTAGGTGTTTTTTAATTTACTGAAACACATGAAGTAATATGAAGAACACTAGATGTAACTGCATGAACACATGAAGTAACGTGATATTATTTTGACGGATAATTCCCCATGGTCTGAAATTTGGTTTTATGCAATTTGTTAGGAAAATGTAGGTAATTATTTTTACTGAAACGTACAAAGTACTATGATGAACACTCGATGTAAGTGCATGGACACATGAAGTAATGTGACATTATTCTTCTGGATAATTTCCCAAGGTATGAAATTTGGCCACATGCAATTTGTTGAAAAAAATTAGGTGTTTTAAAATATTGTTGAAACATGTGAAGTAATATAATGAACACGTGATGAAACTACATGAACAAATGAAGTAAAGTGATATTATTCTGATCGAGATAACTCCCCTTGGTCTGAAATTTGGCTATATTCAACTTGTTAAGAAAAATGTAGGTGTTTTTAAATTTTTTGGAACGTATGAAGTAGTATGATGAACACTGAATGTAACTGCATGAACACATAAAGTACGTGATATTATTCTGATGGATAATTCCCCAAGTTCTGAAATTTGGCTATATGCCATTTTTAGATGGAAATGTAGGTGATTTTAAAATAACTGGAACTTATGAAGTAATATGAAGAACACTGGATGTAACTGTATGAATACATGAAGTAGCGTGGTATTATTCTTCTGGATAATTCTCCAATGTTTGAAATTTGGCTATATGCAATTTGTTGAGAAAATTTAGGTTTTTTAAATATTGCTGAAACGTATGAAGTAATATGATGAACATTGGATGTAACTGCATGAACACATGAAGTAAAGTGATATTATTCTGATCGATAACTCCCCTTGGTATGAAATTTGGCTATATCTAATTTGTTGAGGAAAATGTAGGTGTTTTAAAACTTTCTGGAACCTATGTTGTATGATGAACACTGGATGTAACTGCATGAACACATCGAGTAACGTGATATTATTCCGATGAATAATTCTCCAAGATCTAAAATTTGGTTATATGCAATTTAATTAGGAAAATGTAGGTGATTTTAAACTTTCTGGAACGTACGAAGTAATATGAAGAACATTGGTTGTAACTGCATGAACACATGAAGTAACGTGATATTATTCTTCTGGATAATTCTCCAATGTTTGAAATTTGACTATATGCAATTTGTTGAGAAAATTTGGGTTTTTTTAATATTGCTAAAACATATGAAGTAATATGATGAGTATTAGATGTAACTGCACAAACACATCAAGTAAAGTGATATTATTCTGATCGATAACTCCCCTTGGTATGAGATTTGGCTATATGTAATTTGTTGAGGAAAATGTAGGTGTTTTTAACTATTCTGGAACCCATGTAGTATGATGAACACTAGAGGTAACTACATGAACACATGAAGTAACGTGATATTATTCTGATAGATAATTCCCCAAGATTTGAAATTTGACTATATACAATTTGTAAGTGATTTAAAATTTTCTGAACGTATAAAGTAACATAATAAATAAATGATGTAACTGCATTAACACATGAAGTAAAGTGATTGAACTTTGTTAAATGATTCGTCAATATCTAGAATTCAATTGCATGCATTTTTTAAAGAATATTCTGGTGTTTTAAATTTAATGTAACCCAAGAAGTAATATGTTAAATACACATTGTAACTTATATATACATGAAACATTATGATGTTGAAGGTCTGAAATTGATTAGTTGAATTTTGTTTTCAAAATATTTTGGTGTTGTAAAATTTTCTTAATTGTCTGATGTAATATATTAAAACCAGATCTTACCTCTTAAACACATGAAGTAAAGAAGTAAAGTGTATAAAATTGATGTATAAAAATGGTTTTATGCATTTTATTGAGATGATTTACGTTTTTATAAATTTTTGAAAACGTACAAAGTAACATATTAAGTAAACTGGATTAAAACATGATTGAACTTTGTAACAAGATTCATCAATATCTAAAATTCAATTACATGCACAATGTTAAGAATATTTAATGTTTTAAAATTTACTGTAGACAAATAAGTAATATGTTAAATACACGATGTAACTTAATAAATTCATGATGTATTGTGATGCTGAAGGTCTGAAATTTGATTGGTTGGTTTTTTTCCCAAAATATTTTAGGATTGTACCTCTATGTACATACTTATCAATGACTAAATAACTGTTTATGTAAGGGGAACTAAAATGTAAAACACATGAACTAATCAAAACAATAGTTGATGTAATGAGTTACTGAATAGGTTCATATTTGCAGGGCCAGATTTTGACACCCGATTTTGACACAAAGACAATAGGAAGAAGCAAGAGAATTAAACGATAGAAGCAAAGAAAGAAACCAAAGACAAAGGAATTTGGTACAAGGACACCAAAGCAACAAGTTTAGACCTATGAGATTCAATTTAACCTTGTATTTATATTATTATTTTGTACCGTTAACTTAAATTATGAGACTGATCATATATATTGTGCTTCAAATACTTTGAACACCTGAACTAAAGAATGAATATTAATTAAATAAAAATATTTTCAAACTAATAAACACCAAGCCACCAGTGTTTGAAACTAATGGCTCTAATAAATAAATTAAATGAAAATATACATGAACTAATGTTAGAATAATTAAATTCAAATATGAGGATCGAAAAGTAAAACACAACATATGACTAGAAGTTTTCTAATGTTTGAACTAAATAACTAAATAATTAAACAAAACATCTGAATAATCGAACTATATACCTAAAGAACATGTGGCTAGAAAAAGAACGACACATGAAGTAACAATCAGAAAATATTGTAAATTTGGCAAGAAAAATTTAATCATTCAAAATATCATTACTACACAAACTGTTAAACTTTAATAAGAAACCAAAGCTGAAAACAATGGAACTAAAGAGATAAACTTCAGAACTGAGTTAATACTAGAACATCATCATAAAAAACTACAAGTTTTAATCCAGCTATGACAAAACAAATTCAACAACCTAGAAAACATTCAGAATCATACAAATACTAAATCATTCATCATTCAAATACAACAAAACTAAACATTTAAGTCACACCACAAACTAAATCTATTTTTCAATTCCAACAAGTTCTTGCAAACATCTTAAATTCTTATTTGGAGGGTTGCACAGATGTAAATGGTCCTTCCAGGTCATCCAATTCATCATTAGTAAACAAGTTAAAAGGCAGGATATGTTGGTTATATTTCCTTCTCCTCCAAATGGTGATACATTCATCAACCATAGCACATAATTTGTCATTCCAAAACTCTTGTGAATCTTCAAAATCATCCTGCTGAATCTGGGTTTCTACAGTAGTACATTCACTTATTACAAGTTGCGCGACCCCTCAGCCACATCACCCTTAACCTTCTCTAGTCCCTCATACATATCAGCAATAACAACTTCAAAGTTATGCTTGACAATCATGAGAGCCTCATCATAAGCCTAGACAGGAAAAAAATATCAATATATTTAGAAGTAGAAAAATACAAATTAGAAGTAGAAAAATAGATAAATACCAGGAGTGGTTTCATTCCACAATTCTTCAATGATAACATTTACCTCAACTGTTATGAGATCCTCAATAACAATGATAGACCCAACAACTGGAAAAAAATTAAACTAATACTACATACACAGTAAGTAATTATATATACACAATAATTAATATGTTAAAAACTACCATCAACGGAAGCATTTTTTTAAATATCGGCCGCCCTACCATGAACAGTAGAATCATTTTCAGTCTCTGATGCAAATACAAAAAACTGATGAGTTTAATACCAAAACTAACAATTAATACACAGGAACTGATAAGTCAAAAAGAATAAATTAAAACTCCTAACATTACCACTTTGTTCAATATTTGTTGAAGCTGGAGGACTATTGATCACAGGCTTATCCACAACTACATGGTAAAAAAAACTATATATTAATGAGTTTAATACCCGAACTAACAAGCTATATATAAGAATCAAGCAATATTAACCAGATGCTTTTTAAAATATTTAAACTGATAAAATATTTATCAAACACTCAACAATAACTATTCAGCACAACAAAATAAACACATAAACTAAATGCATAAATAATTAAACTACGTACACTAAAATGATATTAAAGCATAAAACATTAACCTAACCCGATTCTTTTATATTTGTTGAAACTGGAGGATTATTTACCACAGCCTCAACCTCGGCAACAACTATTCTGCATAATAAAATAAATGCATAAACTAAAGACATAAATAATTAAACTACATACACTAAAATAATAACAACGTATAAAACACTAATCTAACCT